>ONZH01012562.1:0-126992 GCA_900303285.1 Rhinella marina
GAAACACTGCAGGACAGGTAAGTATAGGACACAAAGGACAAGAGGCCAAATTAGGTGTTTTAGGTGTGGGAACGAAGGACACATTGCAAGGAATTGCCCTTGCGCAAATAACTGCAATGTGTCCAGTAGTAAAATCCCTGTAACAAATTGTACAGTGGGGCCTAGCCAGATTGGCCATAAAAGAGTCACCACTCAGCGGATGCCTGATCAGGTGCTGAGGGGTCAAATCGGCCAATCTAGGCTAGAGAGTGTTTGATACCCCTGTGCCATTTGTTACCCCCGTTGGTCCCCTGTGTATGTCTGTGTCCTGTGTTCGTTTTACCTGTGTGTATGTCTTTATGTGGATGGCAGCAGTCCTTGTCTTACGAGTGTGTTTCGCTTTGCTGTTTCATTCCCCGCTGTGAGTCGCGGTTGTCAGGCGCGGCTGTTTTTGGTTCACTCTGGTGTCTACTTTGTGTAGAGCAGTGCTATACTGTGGACTGAGGAAGAGGTTGGTTTGCGAGCAGGTAACATCGGTACACGGTGCAGTGTGATGATTACTCTGGGCAACCAGGGCCTCAGATCGAGACAGGTAGCACTGTTCTGTTCAGAATTTTCGGTGGGGCTGTGTTATACTGTGGACCAGGGCAGAAAGTGGGCTGCGGACAGGCAACATTGAGGTTGTACTGTGCACACACTTGCTGGTCCGGACAGGTAACACAGCTCTGACTGAGGTTGGACACGGAGTGGTTGACAGCAGGATGTGGCCTGTGGTTTTGTGTTGTGGAGTCCTGTAGAGCCAAGGCAAGGTTTTGGCCATGGATTCTGCTGACCTCCACAACACAGGTTAACAGGGGGAAGTCAGACTGGAAACACATGAGTAGGACAGGGATGCCGTGCCATCATTGAAAAGATGCTTCGTCCACAGCTCCCCTCGGATATCCTAACCTATTAGGTTGGCCATCCTTATCTGTTGGTTCAGAGGGATGTGCGGCAGAGGATGGGATCCTCTGAGGGTTGGGTGTTCTTACACCAGTGTTGGGATGACGAGGGGTCCTGTTGGATGAAGGTCAGCCCAATACCTTTCTCCACACCTGGGTCAAAGGTATTGGTGCTGGTAGCGCAGCAACTAATTGCACCATGAGGGGAGAAATCCCTCAGGAGCGTTGGATATTTTCTTCTATCCTAGGAAGAATATCTTAGGACAAGAAAATACCCTGATCCCGACAAGGAAGGAACCGGATCTTGGCCCCGACACTATCATCTGGCTTCAGCAGTTTGAACCAAGCCGCGATCCAGCTGGAGCCTTGCTAGACTGATCCAGCTGGAGCCTTGCTAGACTAAGAAGACGGATGTGTCCTGGAGGGAATGACTGTTCAGCAAAGGTCACATCATTTATCCAGTGATGGTTCGTCTGGTTCTGGTTCTGAATGGAACTGTGCAAGAGACTTGTGGACTATCACCCCAGAACCAGATAGAACATCACGAAGATGATCGGAGAGGACGGCTCAGGATGCGATTCCAGTAACATCCTGAAGCCAGGGACTGCATTTGATCCTATGAGGGTTCAGGATGTGGGTCCAACGCCACCCTGAAACCCCATAGTAGTTTATCTTTGCTGATTTTTCCCTCTATTGTTGGGTGGGTCAATGTGGGGCAGTGTGTTTGAGTGAGTGTGGGATTAGATTAGGACACCGTAGGGATAGCTCCCCTTACTTCCTGAAAGTATTTGTCACTTCAACTCTGGTGGTGACGTTCGTAAGGGATGGATTGAGTGATAGTTGGTGCGGGGTTCTTCCCGCAGTTAGAATTTAGATACTATGACATCACCTCATATGCTAGAAATTCTGACCTGCCTGGTAAAGACCTACGAATCTGTCCATGGGAGAACCTCCTCTATGACAGACTCTTCAATCAAGGTGAAAGAAGAATTGTCGGAAGAAAAGTCGCGTCCTGTTACTCCATTCTCCGGTCGACCATACCCCAGAAAGAAAAAAAAAAAAAAAAAAAAAAAAAAAAAAAAAAAAAAAATCCAAAGGGGCTACATGGATCGACCCAGACAATCAAAGGTGAAGCCGTCCCAGAATACCGTGGGAGCAGCTGAACACCGACGCCACAAGAACATGAGAGAAGCCGTCCCAGAATACAGTGGGAGCAGCTGAACACCGACGCCACAAGAAAATGAGAGAAGCCGTCCCAGAATACAGTGGGAGCAGCTGAACATCGACACCACCAGAAAATGAGAGTGAAGCCATCCCAGAAGTCAAAAGTTGAAAATGGGAGAAGCTGATACTCAAAGACCAAAGACAAAGAAAGACAAGACAAGGATGGTATATCCCGTGGACGGAGACGTTGGGTTACGGTGAAGGGCAGGAAAGAGGTCACGACCCCGAGGGGTGATGTCTAGGTATCTAAGGATGGGTTTATTCTTCAGTCCATCCTGAACTGTTATCCAAGGAAGTAGGGTTGAGGAGGCAAATACATCCCAACACTACCCCCAAAAATTTGTCGTGTTCCCGACAACAGGGGGAATGTAGAAGGACGTGTTGGGCCAGAATATGTATATGTATATGCATGCATGCCCCTTTAATTAGGCATGCATATGCATATATATATATAAATTGAATATCTGTGGGCCTCATCCCTGGCCTCACAGTATGGCCCCAATATAATGTCCCCATTGTTAGGAGAATAAGCCCCCTCCTTATAGGTCCCCCGTTCTGTGCCCCTTGTAGGTATATAGATTCATGTACATAATTCCCAGTTATGTACATGTATCTATATACATGTATCTTTAAACCGGGTGCCCCCTGGTTAACCCCTGCAAGCGCATAATAATGCGCTTGCAGATGGCGACCTGATGACTGGACTATCAGTCCAGTCTCAGGGACTTCAAAAGGACAGAGGATCGATAAGATCCTCTGTCCCTTTTGTTAGCCACCCTCAACGCTGTTGGGGGTGATTAACATGACAGGGAAACAAACAGTTTCCCTGTCGCTGCTCTCCTCCCTCCTCCGGCGCTGTAATTACAGCGCTGGAGATAGAGGGAGACTCACAGGCAGGAGGATCAAAGAGATCCTCCGCCTGTGAGATTCCTGTGCGCTCGGGCCCGGCGCGCTGACGTCATATCGGCGCGCCGGACCACGTGCGCACAGGGCTGCCGGCGTGCGCTCGCAAGCGCGCACACCGGCAGCGCGGGAGCACGGGAGCGCGGACGATCGGGTTTAAAAACCCGATCGCCCAGCGCTCTTCAGTTGAGCCGTGCCTCCCCACCTGGAAGAATCATCCCCTGGACAAACGAGCAAGTATCATCCCCTGGACGACGAGCCTCCCTGGGCACCCCTACTGGACTGGCTGAGTACTTGTATCCCCTGGTGCCCTGCATTACCCCTGACCCTGAACCCCTGAAACCCCTGGTACCCCAGCTGCCTGCCCATACCCCTCTGGAGCCCTGTTAACCCCTGCTGTACCCCTGCCTACCCCTACAATCACCATTAACCCCTGATTGCCCATAACCCTGCCCTGCTTTCCCTCCCAGCACCCATTGTGTGCTGCTGCTGCCCCCTGATCTCCAACCCTTGCTCCCTACCCTGTGAAACCTGCACCATTTAACCCCTGCCTTGCGTATTGTATTGTAATTAACCCTTTTGTTCCAGGGACAGTATAGGTATAGGTGAGGGTGGGCTGCTAATATTGTGAGTGTGTGTATTTAGTATTGTGGGTGGAATTAATTGTGGGAAGTGTGCAGTGTAGCCTGTATATAGTATTTGTATTGTACGCGGATTTATATGTATATATATTTATATATGTTGATATAAATATATATATATAGATATAGTAATAAAGCCTTTTATTGTTTAAAATACAGTCTACATTGTCTTTGTAGCCGCCGTTACAGCATAAGCGTGTAGGGAATAGAACACTGTGGGAAATAAATAGGCGGAGCTAGCAATAGCAGGTTACGCCTATTTATGTATATTAATTAATAATATTCCACAAAATATTATTAATTAATTAACCCTTTAACATTGGCGAGCTAGCCCGAACTGATTGAGGACTAATTTTTGCGCATACGCGCCACAGTTGTGTTATTGCGTCAACTAAGATAGGCGGTGAGGGAGCGGACAAATAGCGGAAAGGACACAGTGCGGTGTCAGGCTATATTGTGCTCCTCGACCTTGAAGTTGGGCGAATAACACAAGTGTAGGTGGCGGTTTGTGCGGGAAACGTCCTCAAACAGCGAACCTAAAGTAATATTTTTGTTATTCCCTTGCACGACTGACCGGCGATAGTCAATTCGCGTTCCGGGTGGATCCAAGGAGTCAAGGAAAGGCGTGCCAGAGGAAGAGGATCTTTTTCCAAGCAGCGTAGACGGGTGAAGGTCTCCGGCTGGACGGGAAAAAGAGGTTCCGAAACTAGAAGGACGCAGACGACTCCAAGTAGGATGGCCACCAAAACAGTGAGTATGACCTTTACCACACTGCACAACTTAAGCAAAAACAGCACATTTAACCCCATCATCCCTACCACATACACGTCCACGGAGATGCTTTGGTCTGCTTTGTTGGACCAAGCCTATGCACACGACAGAGTGTGCATAGGCAAAAGCATCTTTCACAAAAACACGAAACGCCTCCAAATGCTGGCCAAATTAGTTCACACTTTTGAGGACAGCATTTGGAGGCCAGAGCATGTTGCGCTGGTCTCTCGGTCGGAGGAGACATTTATCAGTCATTGCCAGGGCTGTGCCAGTAATGTGCAGCAGGTTTCTGCATTGCGGGCGCAGCTGGCGGTGAGTGTGGAGTCTTCTGCTGACCGAGAAACACAGGTGGATGAAATGGAGTCACGGTTGGTAGAGTTGCAGAGGCAAAAGGAGAAACTTGAGGCTCAGTTGACTCAGTCTTATGCTGAGATCAAGGCCTTCAAGGAGCAGGCTGCCTCTACTGACGTGACTCTGGCCAAACTAAATGATGAGGTTGCTGCAAGGTCTCGTTTGGTGACCGGCTTGCAACAAGCCATTAGAAATTTTTCAAAGTTGGTACCGGCCCTTTCTTTTTCTGTAAAGTCAGGGCCAGACTCTCCAAAAATTTTGCCCTGTCCAGGGCAAAAAGGGGGGAGAGATATCTGTAACAGGCCAAATATACCAAAATTTGAGCCTGTTCAGATAGGAAAAAAGAGTCCAACAATTTTTTGTAATAGAAATACGGTGAGAAGTGCGTCCCTGAGAATGGAACAGTTCAGGAGAAGGGAGCACGACTGCAGTGTGGACGGACCTAAGCCATGCAGGGCAGACATCAGGTGTTTTGCATGTACTGGCTTAGGTCACATAGCGAAACACTGCAGGACAGGTAAGTATAGGACACAAAGGACAAGAGGCCAAATTAGGTGTTTTAGGTGTGGGAACGAAGGACACATTGCAAGGAATTGCCCTTGCGCAAATAACTGCAATGTGTCCAGTAGTAAAATCCCTGTAACAAATTGTACAGTGGGGCCTAGCCAGATTGGCCATAAAAGAGTCACCACTCAGCGGATGCCTGATCAGGTGCTGAGGGGTCAAATCGGCCAATCTAGGCTAGAGAGTGTTTGATACCCCTGTGCCATTTGTTACCCCGTTGGTCCCCTGTGTATGTCTGTGTCCTGTGTTCGTTTTACCTGTGTGTATGTCTTTATGTGGATGGCAGCAGTCCTTGTCTTACGAGTGTGTTTCGCTTTGCTGTTTCATTCCCCGCTGTGAGTCGCGGTTGTCAGGCGCGGCTGTTTTTGGTTCACTCTGGTGTCTACTTTGTGTAGAGCAGTGCTATACTGTGGACTGAGGAAGAGGTTGGTTTGCGAGCAGGTAACATCGGTACACGGTGCAGTGTGATGATTACTCTGGGCAACCAGGGCCTCAGATCGAGACAGGTAGCACTGTTCTGTTCAGAATTTTCGGTGGGGCTGTGTTATACTGTGGACCAGGGCAGAAAGTGGGCTGCGGACAGGCAACATTGAGGTTGTACTGTGCACACACTTGCTGGTCCGGACAGGTAACACAGCTCTGACTGAGGTTGGACACGGAGTGGTTGACAGCAGGATGTGGCCTGTGGTTTTGTGTTGTGGAGTCCTGTAGAGCCAAGGCAAGGTTTTGGCCATGGATTCTGCTGACCTCCACAACACAGGTTAACAGGGGGAAGTCAGACTGGAAACACATGAGTAGGACAGGGATGCCGTGCCATCATTGAAAAGATGCTTCGTCCACAGCTCCCCTCGGATATCCTAACCTATTAGGTTGGCCATCCTTATCTGTTGGTTCAGAGGGATGTGCGGCAGAGGATGGGATCCTCTGAGGGTTGGGTGTTCTTACACCAGTGTTGGGATGACGAGGGGTCCTGTTGGATGAAGGTCAGCCCAATACCTTTCTCCACACCTGGGTCAAAGGTATTGGTGCTGGTAGCGCAGCAACTAATTGCACCATGAGGGGAGAAATCCCTCAGGAGCGTTGGATATTTTCTTCTATCCTAGGAAGAATATCTTAGGACAAGAAAATACCCTGATCCCGACAAGGAAGGAACCGGATCTTGGCCCCGACACTATCATCTGGCTTCAGCAGTTTGAACCAAGCCGCGATCCAGCTGGAGCCTTGCTAGACTGATCCAGCTGGAGCCTTGCTAGACTAAGAAGACGGATGTGTCCTGGAGGGAATGACTGTTCAGCAAAGGTCACATCATTTATCCAGTGATGGTTCGTCTGGTTCTGGTTCTGAATGGAACTGTGCAAGAGACTTGTGGACTATCACCCCAGAACCAGATAGAACATCACGAAGATGATCGGAGAGGACGGCTCAGGATGCGATTCCAGTAACATCCTGAAGCCAGGGACTGCATTTGATCCTATGAGGGTTCAGGATGTGGGTCCAACGCCACCCTGAAACCCCATAGTAGTTTATCTTTGCTGATTTTTCCCTCTATTGTTGGGTGGGTCAATGTGGGGCAGTGTGTTTGAGTGAGTGTGGGATTAGATTAGGACACCGTAGGGATAGCTCCCCTTACTTCCTGAAAGTATTTGTCACTTCAACTCTGGTGGTGACGTTCGTAAGGGATGGATTGAGTGATAGTTGGTGCGGGGTTCTTCCCGCAGTTAGAATTTAGATACTATGACATCACCTCATATGCTAGAAATTCTGACCTGCCTGGTAAAGACCTACGAATCTGTCCATGGGAGAACCTCCTCTATGACAGACTCTTCAATCAAGGTGAAAGAAGAATTGTCGGAAGAAAAGTCGCGTCCTGTTACTCCATTCTCCGGTCGACCATACCCCAGAAAGAAAAAAAAAAAAAAAAAAAAAAAAAAATCCAAAGGGGCTACATGGATCGACCCAGACAATCAAAGGTGAAGCCGTCCCAGAATACCGTGGGAGCAGCTGAACACCGACGCCACAAGAACATGAGAGAAGCCGTCCCAGAATACAGTGGGAGCAGCTGAACACCGACGCCACAAGAAAATGAGAGAAGCCGTCCCAGAATACAGTGGGAGCAGCTGAACATCGACACCACCAGAAAATGAGAGTGAAGCCATCCCAGAAGTCAAAAGTTGAAAATGGGAGAAGCTGATACTCAAAGACCAAAGACAAAGAAAGACAAGACAAGGATGGTATATCCCGTGGACGGAGACGTTGGGTTACGGTGAAGGGCAGGAAAGAGGTCACGACCCCGAGGGGTGATGTCTAGGTATCTAAGGATGGGTTTATTCTTCAGTCCATCCTGAACTGTTATCCAAGGAAGTAGGGTTGAGGAGGCAAATACATCCCAACACTACCCCCAAAAATTTGTCGTGTTCCCGACAACAGGGGGAATGTAGAAGGACGTGTTGGGCCAGAATATGTATATGTATATGCATGCATGCCCCTTTAATTAGGCATGCATATGCATATATATATATAAATTGAATATCTGTGGGCCTCATCCCTGGCCTCACAGTATGGCCCCAATATAATGTCCCCATTGTTAGGAGAATAAGCCCCCTCCTTATAGGTCCCCCGTTCTGTGCCCCTTGTAGGTATATAGATTCATGTACATAATTCCCAGTTATGTACATGTATCTATATACATGTATCTTTAAACCGGGTGCCCCCTGGTTAACCCCTGCAAGCGCATAATAATGCGCTTGCAGATGGCGACCTGATGACTGGACTATCAGTCCAGTCTCAGGGACTTCAAAAGGACAGAGGATCGATAAGATCCTCTGTCCCTTTTGTTAGCCACCCTCAACGCTGTTGGGGGTGATTAACATGACAGGGAAACAAACAGTTTCCCTGTCGCTGCTCTCCTCCCTCCTCCGGCGCTGTAATTACAGCGCTGGAGATAGAGGGAGACTCACAGGCAGGAGGATCAAAGAGATCCTCCGCCTGTGAGATTCCTGTGCGCTCGGGCCCGGCGCGCTGACGTCATATCGGCGCGCCGGACCACGTGCGCACAGGGCTGCCGGCGTGCGCTCGCAAGCGCGCACACCGGCAGCGCGGGAGCACGGGAGCGCGGACGATCGGGTTTAAAAACCCGATCGCCCAGCGCTCTTCAGTTGAGCCGTGCCTCCCCACCTGGAAGAATCATCCCCTGGACAAACGAGCAAGTATCATCCCCTGGACGACGAGCCTCCCTGGGCACCCCTACTGGACTGGCTGAGTACTTGTATCCCCTGGTGCCCTGCATTACCCCTGACCCTGAACCCCTGAAACCCCTGGTACCCCAGCTGCCTGCCCATACCCCTCTGGAGCCCTGTTAACCCCTGCTGTACCCCTGCCTACCCCTACAATCACCATTAACCCCTGATTGCCCATAACCCTGCCCTGCTTTCCCTCCCAGCACCCATTGTGTGCTGCTGCTGCCCCCTGATCTCCAACCCTTGCTCCCTACCCTGTGAAACCTGCACCATTTAACCCCTGCCTTGCGTATTGTATTGTAATTAACCCTTTTGTTCCAGGGACAGTATAGGTATAGGTGAGGGTGGGCTGCTAATATTGTGAGTGTGTGTATTTAGTATTGTGGGTGGAATTAATTGTGGGAAGTGTGCAGTGTAGCCTGTATATAGTATTTGTATTGTACGCGGATTTATATGTATATATATTTATATATGTTGATATAAATATATATATATAGATATAGTAATAAAGCCTTTTATTGTTTAAAATACAGTCTACATTGTCTTTGTAGCCGCCGTTACAGCATAAGCGTGTAGGGAATAGAACACTGTGGGAAATAAATAGGCGGAGCTAGCAATAGCAGGTTACGCCTATTTATGTATATTAATTAATAATATTCCACAAAATAGTATTAATTAATTAACCCTTTAACAGTTAACAAATCAGACCACAACATTTCTGTGGAAGTGTATGACGTGGGGAGGATGGGATTGAAGGTGCTATTTTTCGCTAGGTATAACAGTGTGGAGAAGTCCATACTCACTTTTTTGGAGGTCGCCATCTTCTCTGGAGCTGGTCCCAGTTGTCCTTTGGTTGCTGCCTGGAGAAGGTCCTGTAGTATCCGGAACGCTTTCTTCCATCCAGCTGGACTTCTTTGGCTCAGTACCACCGGCGATGGTCCTCTCTTGGTGATAGTATGGATCTTCTTCCTTGGCTCCCTTGTACGTTGTTTTTTCTCAGTCGTGTAAGTGCAACAGAAAAACAGTTAAACACAAATTAAAACCAAAAGATCTAGGTTCTTTTGCGAAAGATCTTGCACCGTATTTAGCTTTGACTTGAGAAATCACGTTACCTGTCCGAATTACCAGGCCCTTGGACGCACAGAAACCACTGTCCGCGTCCTTATTGCCTGGCTAATTCACAGAATAAGCGAATTCCCTTGTCGTTGCAAAACACGGATACAAAATCCACGCAAGGGCCCTGGCTTGCCAATGTAGGAGGGAATATTAATTATTGATATTTTGGGATGTACCAATAATTAATATTCATAAATAGGCCTAAACGGCTCTCGCTAGCTCTGCCTATTTATTTCCTTTAGTGAAGTCCGTTCCCTGACTTAATTCCACCCACAATACTAACTAAACACATAAACTCACACAGAAATACAGCAGTACCCTCCCAAGCCTACTACTAGCTGTCCCTAAAAGTGGTTACAGGGGTTATAGGGGAATGCAAGGGGTTATCTGCAGTGATAAGGCACTGCAGGGTTCAGGAGTTTGGGGATAATTAGGGGTAACAGGGAGTTCCAGGGGTACTTAGCCAGTCTCTGTTTCTGGAGGGCCTGCTTGGCTTCCTTCCTCTGTGGTGATGAGTCCCCTCTGCTTGTGGTGGCCAAAGCTCCTCCAAATGCTGGACTATTTATCCCTCATGAGTAGTGGGGGGAAGGTGGCTTTCCATATGGCAGAGATGTGGATGGCCCATGCTATAAAAACAGGTTTAGCAAGTCACCAACTGCTTGATTGAGGTCTCCACACAAAGGGTCTAGATACCGATCAGGTGTGATAAACCTTCACAATGCAAGCCATGGAGGCCAACACCCCTGTTCATAGCAAGCCTTAAGGTCCTTTTACACGGGCCGATTATCGGCCGAAAAATCGTTCCTAGGAACGCTAGTGCCGATAATCGGCCCGTGTAAAAGTGGCCCTAATCAGCCGACGAACGAGCAAAACGCTCGTTCGTCGGCTGATTGGATCTTTTGTAGAAACCAAAAGATCCAATCTGTCGGGCGCACATCACCCTGTGTAAACAGGCGATGTGCGCCTGACAGTATGGAGCTTCCCGGCTGCACGAGCGATACAGCGATATCGCTGATCGGCGCTCGGGCAGGGAGAATAATCGGCCCGTCTAAAAGGGCCTTTAGAATGAACAGTTGATAACAAAGGGGCAGAGGATCTTATCAATCCTCTGTCCTTTGATGTGCCCGAGACTGTCATCAGGGCGGCATCTCCTTCCTGCAAGTGCGCTGGTATGTGCCTCCAGGAGGATGCAGGGTGGAGGGTCAGTTTATATGTATATAGATAAATGCATATAAAACTGGGGCATATATACATGTATCTATATACATTAGGAGCAACTGGGGGCACAATATAATATATAGGGGGCATCATATGCATCAGAGGGCACCACATATTGGGGCATATCTGGAGACCCACAGATACATATATAGAAGGCCCATATATAGATATATATGTATATGCATGCCTCATTAAGGGGGCATGCATGCATATACATATACACACATACATACCAGCACTTCCTTCTATAGGTAGCGAGTACCCCGAACCACCAGCCACTCCAGAGGAGATCAGAGTGTCACAATTGGCCAAGAGAATCCCACTGGCACCTGAGGTGTCTGCCGTGCCAGCTGGTGTGGCTGAGGCTGCTGGAGCGTCCACTCCGCCGCCCAGGAGGAGAACAACAACACCTTCCATGCGGCAGTGACGGCCCACGCCCAGAACTTTAGCAATAAAGTTTTTATAGGTTCAGCAACGTTCAAGCACTTTAGCCCACGCCCAGACCCTATGGGACTATAAGAAATTGGTGGAGGACTGGGTCATCCAAGTGCTTGACCATCCGAGGCCGGGAGACCCTAAGCTGGAACGGCGTAAAGGAACCGTCCTATGATTTTCAGTCAAGCGAGGCAGTGGCTTCCTTGTGGACGACGAGGATGGGGAGGAGTACTTTGTGGGCCGCAGGTCTGTGAAACGGTCTTACCTGCCCCAAGCCCGTCATAGCCTATACATGGGGGATCAGGTGGAATATACCCCCATGGCGTTCCTGAAAGGCCCCTTTGCTACAGGGGTAACGTTATTGTCTAAGCCCCTGGTACCTGCATCGCCAGCCGAGACCTGGCCAGATGATCCAGCAGCCACAGGACACGTGCGCCGCCTACAAGAGTCACCAGATGGCACCCTCCGTTTCAGGGAGAAGCCACAGCCGGAGCCTCTGATCCCTGGATTGCCACCACCACCACCACAGTCCTTTCACCTGGATCAGCTGACTACATCATCTTTCACATTCCAGCCCACGGTGATCCAGTACCAGCTACCGTGGAAAATGAAGTCAGCAGCAGCCAGGGGAGCTGGCAGTTCTTCCTTGGGTGCAGCCTTGCCTGAACCGCTACAGCCAGAAGTTCTTACCCCTGCTGTCCTGGCAGGAGTATCCGGAAAGGTAAAGGCTCAAGTGGCAGCAGCGCTCACCAGTGTGACCACCACCCTGTCAAGTAAGAATTCTGTCAGCAGAGGGCAGTGGAGCTCAACCACGGCAGTAAGCTTGGCCTATAGGAGGCAGGAGCGTCCTCTTATGTCCTTTAGTAGCAGCAGTAGCAGCGAGGAGGACTTCAGGTCCCTCATCTGAGGAACTCTTCTACAACTGGCTGTCACTGTCTGGCTGATTTAAAGGACACCTCATGAAGTCATGGTCTGGACCTATGGGAGCCACAACATGGACTGCACCTGACGGGTGAGAGCTAGTTGACACTTGTTTTTAATTTATCTAGTTTGTATTGCCCCCTGTTTGACTCTCACCCAGATGGCCATGGCTTTTCAGGACTCCCCCCATTCTGCAGAAAATCCCAGCATGCCTATTTTCATTTTTCCCCCCTTCTCAGGTTATTTGGGAGCCCTGCTTTGCAAAAAAGGTTCTCTATTTGTTACCTGTTTGGATTACAAAATGACCTCACGTGGATTACAATTAAATCTTGGACTATGTGTTCCAGTGTTTTATGCCTAACAGCCATGAGGAGAGACTCAAACGTATATCTGAGCCTATTATGCTTGCAAATGTGAAATTGATTGCACTAAAATGTTTGCGTAATTATGTCTTTGCAGTATTTTAGCAATAAAGTTTTTATAGGTTCAGCAACGTTCAAGCACTTTAGCCCATTGTGTGTATTCTTTTACAGCTACTGCAATGTGTCCTATTATGCACTTATTGTATGGTATGTTTGGTAAATTATGCATTTAGCCGGATAGCTAGCACCTTACTTTTCTAGCTCATATGGACTGCCTCTGAAGACTGTACGGCGTGGCCTAGCTAAGTACACTAAGGATTCGTACGCACTTTGTACGCTAATGCTTACACATTTAGTTCAGTAGCGTACTTGTAACAACGCTTAGACTGTATGTTAATTCATAATTTGTGCAGGAATGTTCGCAAAACAATGATTATTTTTTTACGCAAATTCGACCGAATAAATTTGTATTAAGAACGAATCTTGTCATAAATTCATTGATTATTCGCTGAAGCGAATTTTTGAAGATCTCTAATTGGAAGTAGTGTATTTTGGCAACGGATTGTCCCACCTAATTGCATTAAAAAAGTTATTGAGCAAATAAGTGGAGTACAGGAGTCCTCTTTATTATTTTGATTTTGGCCCGGGAATCTTCTCCTGGATAATCCACGCCACTCCCTGACTTAGTGCCATCTAAATCTATACTACACTATTTCATGAGTAACTTGGTTCCCAACAAGGTGCCATTTAGTATAAATGAATAATGGCCATAATAAGGAGTTCAAGGGGACCCAGATAATTCTAGAGGAGCAATCAAAAGGCAGGTACCAAACCTACACTATCTAATTTTGTAGTGCCCTGCACATAGTACATGATAGTAATGGTACTGGCCAATCAGCAAATGAAAGGTTAAGGGCTGTGACATTTCAGAGTAAGGGACTGTAACTGTATAAGATAATCACAGGGTTAAAATATTTAACAGGGCATCCAGAAACAGATTTTAAAATGCATGCATTATGTAGCCGGAAACACACTGACGTTCGCAGGCATCTTAATTATCCCATGTGAGTTCCGTAACGAACAGGACAGGTGCATTAGGTTTACCATGCTCAGCAGTAAAAGCTCTTTAGCATGCACTGAAGCATTTGGGTGTCAGACTTTTCAGCTGATTTTAGATCTTAGGAAATATATGAAAGGCTGGCAAATATCTAACAACGTCATCAAGATTTGTACCAGAACTGTAAGGAGCCTCAGTGACCACATTCTGGACAACATGAGAAGAGGCTGTCCAGTCATCACTAATTAGCCTTCGTTTGAGTATGTTGTGCTGCTCCATTGTTCAGTTAAAGGGGTTACCTACTTTTTGCAATCCTCTTTTTAGAAGGGTTTGTCAAAAATAAGATGATCACAGGATATAATGCTCCTGAGGCAACAAGCGATCAACTGTAATCACTGGTGAAACATGAGAGCAAGTGTTCCCAGCTGCTTTCCCTGCAGCACCAGCACAGGGAAAATGGAGCATTACTTGGTGCCAATTGAAACCAATGGGCCTTCTGTGTAATGTACAGACCTCCAGAGAGAGAGAGACAATTTCTGTATCTGCTCTTTGTCCTGGCTAATTAATGGAAGCCGTAAATAAAAGACCTGTGAGTGTTTTGGAAAATAAGTTTTCAAAATTAGTTAATCCTTTTAAACACTCACCTCATTTAACCCTTAAGATACAGGAGGGTTTTTGGTTTTTGCGTGTTCATTTTTCTTCCCTGTCTTCCTGGAGCCATAACTTTTTTATTTTTCCGTTGCCATATTCATATGAGGGCTTGTTTTTTTGCGGGACAAGTTGTACTTTCTCATACCACCATTTAATATGGTATACAATGTAGTGGGAAGTGGGGAAAAAAAATCCAAATGGGGTGAAGTTGAAAAAAAACTCAATTTCTCCACAGTTTTACGGGTTTTGTCCCTACGATGATCCCTATGCTGCAAAACTGACCTGTGCACTTCATTCTCTGGGTCAGTACGATTACAATGATACCACATAGTAACATAGTTTATAAGGCCAAAAAAAAAAACATCTGTCCTTCCATTTCGGCCTGTTTTCCTGCAAGTTGATCCAGAGGAAGGCAAAAAAAACCCTGTGAGGTAGAAGCCAATTTTCCCCACTTTAGGGAAAAAAATTCCTTCCTGACTCCAATCAGGCAATCAGAATAACTCCCTGGATCAACAACCCATCTCTAGTAACTATAACCTGTAATATTATTACCCTCCAGAAATACATCCAGGCCCCTCTTGAACTCTTTTAGTGAACTTACCATCACCACCTCCTCAGGCAGAGAGTTCCATAGTCTCACTGCTCTTACCGTAAAGAATCCTCTTTTATGTTTGTGTACAAACCTTCTTTCCTCCAGACACAGAGGATGTCCCCTCGTCACAGTCACAGTCCTGGGGATAAATAGATCATGGGAGAGATCTCTGTACTGACCTCTGATATATTTATACATAGTTATTAGATCTCCCCTCAGTCGTCTTTTTTTCTAAAGTGAATAAGCCTAATTTTGATAATCTTTCTGTTATTATTACAATTACTTTCCAGTTATTACTTTAGTTGCCCTACTCTGAACCCTCTCCAGCTCTGCTATGTCTGCCTTGTTCACAGGAGCCCAGAACTGTACACAGTACTCCATGTGTGGTCTGACTAGTGATTTGTAAAGTGGCAGGACTATGTTCTCATCACGGGCATCTATGCCTCTTTTGATGCAACCCATTATCTTATTGGCCTTGGCAGCAGCTGTCTGACACTGGTTTCTACAGCTTAGTTTGCTGTTCACTAAAATTCCTAGGTCCTTTTCCATGTCAGAGTTACCCAATATTTTACCATTTAGTATGTACTGGTGACTTGCATTATTCCTTCCCATATGCATAACCTTACATTTGTCAGTGTTAAACCTCATCTGCCACTTCTCTGCCCAAGCCTCCAGTCTATCCAGATCCATCTATAGCAGTGTACTGTCCTCTTCTGTGTTAATTACTTTACACAGTTTAGTGTCATCTGCAAAAATTGATATTTTACTGTGCAAGCCTTCTACAAGATCATTAATAAATATATTGAAGAGAATAGCCCAATACTGACCCCTGTGGTACCCCACTAGTGACAGTGACCCAATCTGAATATGTGCCGTTAATAACCACCCTCTGTTTTCTATCACTGAGCCAGTTACTTACCCACATACAGACATTTTCTCCCAGGTCAAGCATTCTCATTTTATATACTAACCTTTTATGTGGTACCGTGTCAAATGCTTTGGAGAAGTCCAGATATACGACATCCATTGATTCGCCGCGGTCCAGTCTACAACTTACCTCCTCATAGAAACTGATTAAATTGGTTTGACATGACCGATCCCTCATAAAGCCATGCTGATATGGAGTTATTTGCTTATTTTCATTGAGGTACTCCAAGATAGCATCTCTTAGATAACCCTCAAACTGTTTACCCACGACAGATGTTAAACTTACCGGCCTATAGTTCCCGGGGCACCACATATGTATAGTTTTTCTATATCTGACCCCCATAACTTTTTTTTTATAGTTATGTATACTGAGCTGTGTGGAGGCTCATTTTTATGGGATGACCGGTAGTTTTTATTGATACAATTTTGGTGTGTATGTGTGTCTTTTTGATCACATTTCATTAAATTTTTTGGGGTAACAGAAGCAATGAAAAATGGCCATTTTAATGCTTTTTTCTTTATGTCATTCACAGCATTGGAAAAATATTTTTATTTTAATAGTATGGGTGTTTTTGGATGCAGTGATGCCAATGATGCGTAGATTTTTTATTATTTACTTCTTCAGCATGAGGCCACAAAGTTTGCACACCTTGATTTGAAGGATTTCTGCCATTCTTCTATCCAGATCCTCAGATTTGCTGAGGACTGTTGGTGGACAACTATTTTCAGGTCTCTCCAGAGATGTTCGATTGGGTTAAGGCCATAAGCCACTCCTGTGTTGATTTGGCTGTGCGCTAAGGGCATTGTCTTGTTGGAAGGTGAACCTTCAGCCCAGTCTCTGGGCTCACCCTCTAGGTGTAACAGCAACACCCCTGTTCCTCCTGGAGGCTAGTTTGCATTTTATAACACATCATTTTCCTCAACAATGCAGGCATGTATGAGCATGGGAGCAACACAACTGCCTTTAGCTATCATATGCGCATGCAACAGATCAGCCAGTCCTATAGGTACATGCAGTAGCTGGGTTTGGGGTGGCCAAATGTTACACTGGGTCCCCCAGAGACCTTTAAGGTGTCAGCATGTGTTGCTACTTTCCAGAAGGGTTGGTAAGACATAGTGTACCCCAATGAGAAATAAGTCCAGAGTCCCAGAGTCTGCAGTAAACCAGTGTCCATATTTACTGGAGGAATTCAAGGGCAAAACAATACAGAAAAGGCACCGAGCTGGATTCTCCAGTCTCCTCCAGGGCAGAAGGGTTCATGCTGAGGAAAGGCTTGAGCGAACTGTCTCTCTCTCTTTTTCAGAAGGCTGGTACCCGAGCCAAAGGCTGGTGGCCTAGGGTCTGTGGCTCAGTAGTTCGGCTGGCTCCTTGGTCACAGGGCTGGTGATCCAGGGTCTGTGTCTCAGCATCCCCATCTCAGCATCTTCTTCTGCTCACTCATGAAATCTTGCAGAGTCTCTTCTTTTAAGCACTGATTCCTAACTGCTGACAACTAGGGGCTCTGACTACTCTCCTTATATACAGTTCCTAGCTGAACTACAACCTTCTAGTGGGAGGGGAACAGTGGAGGAACACAGCCCAAACAGATAGAGTGTTACAATTTTTGTCTGCCATAGACTTGCATTAGAACTTCAATAATAGTCAATAGGAATCACAAAGCAGTTTTTGCAGACAAAACAAGTTTTCAGACATAATAACATAGCTAAACCAGACATCTAAAAGGTCAGTCTGTCTGGTTTTGGTGGTAAATAAGTCTGGCTTTTTCTCTCCTAAATATATTTTTCTTTAACGCTTTTGGCAACTGTGGAAAATTATTAGCTTCTATTTATTAGCTAGAAAGTCCCAAACGTCTCTCAGTATTCATTAAACCTCTCCACAGTGCCGTGGAAACACAGTGCAAATGAACAGGATATATATCACAACAAACATATTAAATGCAGTTACACAGGGGCAAATGTCCACAAATGTCCAAACTTCAAAGTACCTCAACTCCAGGGTACTACATAAAATCTGCTGACAGATGCCCTTTAACTCTTAATAAGAAGTACCTTGAATGCTGCATTGGATAGAGAAGGTAGAGTGAATATAAACACTAATATTCTGGAATTTATACATTCCAAGCCCTCATGTATTTGCATTAAATTAATAAACCAGTTAATTTGTTCTGAAATTATATTACAAACCCAGTTTGCTATTGTAGGCTGTCTAATCAGTAAATCAGCCAGGGCTACTGGTAGGTAGATCAGGTCATATTTTCAGATTTTTTCATAAATATGCAAAACATTAAGACATCAGCAGATTGTCTGGAAATTAGACACCCGCTGTTCCCTTGTGTGAGGAGAAACAACATAACCACAGATGTAATGAAGACAAACCCACAGAGGAGTAAGTCTGTTATCATGTGCCTATGGCTCTGTCAGCAGTATTAGAGGATTCAATGCATGTCTTCAAGTGGTGATGCTGTACATCAGAGGGTTGTCTATAGTTTAGAATGATTAGAAGTTTGAATTTCCACATTTTATTACCAAATGTTGTATGGTGATAAATTTCATTTCTTTACAGCTGTCAGAGCTAATTTTTTCACTTTCAGAGTCCAAATTACATGTTTTTTACCACAAAGTCAGAGAGTAAAACCATTAGATTTTGGCTACCTCAGTCACCTCTAGGGGAAGCTTGGGAGCTTACTTAAGAAGATGTATTACTCTGTTGCACCCCCCCTAGTATCAGCTGCAAAATGTTGTAACAGTTATGCAACTATGTAAAGGAAAGCAGCGGATTTGTAGCGGTTTATGACTCCATTAAGATAAGTTATGCCCTATTTAAATTAAATAAAAAAAACTGTGTTCAAAGACAGAGATTCAATTTAAGATAAGAGAGGAAGGTTTATAAGGAACAACTACATGTTTGTTTTAATTCTTTACTTTTTGTCTGGTTGTGTATCCATTTGTGTGTGTGTAGATAAAGAACATAACGGAATTCCATGATTCCATGGAATCATGGATCTATTTTATTTTGTTATTTCTAGCATGGTTGAATGAAATCCACTTATTCTCACACAGACTACTAACCATGGTCCTCCATCTCATGTAGACTGCTCCTTATGACCCCCTCTTTCACTTAGACTGTCCATCATGTGTCTCCCTCATAGACTTCTCCCCATGACACCCCTTTTGCAGACTGCTCTTCATGCTCTTTTTGTTATACAGATTTCTCTCCATGCCTCCTTCTCTTACACAGACTGTTTTTCATGCTCCCCATGCACCCCTCCTGTAGACTGCTTCCCACCTGGTTTCTCACATGCTGATCCACATGGTCTGATCACCTCCTCCAGCTTCTTCAAGTCTGTCTGCTCCTCCTCTGTGGTCTTCTTCTGGTCTTTGTCCTTCTCCTCTGCAATACTGGTGTAGAACCTTTGCCATGTGACCAAAGGTCCTTCCCCTATTTTGGTTGCTCGTTTGCAACAAATTTGAATGGAACCATGTTATTTCTAGTACGGTTCTATATAAATTGGAGCAAGATTGCAACATTTTGCAATGATTTTGCACAAATCAAAATAGCTATAAGGAAACATCATGAAACCATATAAAACACCTATCCTCCCTTTTTTTATGCCTAGCCTTTTGTAGATCAGACACTGTATGGAATCCTATGTGAAGCCGAACAAGAGGAGCCAAAGAGCAAGAAAAGGGGGGGAACTATGGAAGTACACTATAATAGTAAGTATATACCCATCCCATGAATAGTAGGTGTATGAGTAGTATCATTATTTGCGGCATCCTCACAGAGTTTTGCCTTTTCTGCATGTTGTTGGGAACTGGAATGTGATCCTGTCCTTGTAAGTAAATATGTGCTTTTTTCTGTGATTTAGGTGAAGTCTGATCCCATTTTCTGTGACTTGTTTGTAATGTTACTGTAGAAACTCGCAAGAAAATGAGGACTAGAGATAAGTGAATTGATTCTAAATGAATTTCACAAAAATATTCTTCTAAATGTATCTAAAGTTTTGCCAATTTGATTTGGATGAATCGTGAAAAATGGCACCCGCCATTTTACTTTTAAAATTCAGAACACTAGCAAGGGAAACAGGGCAGAGTAGATGAAGATGGAGGATCCCATGACCCTGGCAGAGGCCTCGGTCGGTGGGCTTGCCCACAGTATTTTGGCTTGTCTGTCAGACTCCACGCTAGCTCTGAAGTACAGACACACTTGTTAACTCACCCACTGATGTGACAGGACGTGTCTGTCCTATCTGTATTAGAAACACAAGAAGACAGACATTTTAGGGTCTTGCAGGGACAATGTAGGTATTGTGAAGAAGATAGAAGACATAACAGACAGACTGAATTACTAGGTAGAAAGGTTTTATCATTAGGGACAGCATAGGAGCAGTTAGTGCACGGTGTATCGTATAGTCAGAGCATCTGGAGTTGTTCACAAACCACATCTACACCATGTTCCAAATTATTATGGAAATTATATTTATCTCTAATTTTCCTAAATGGTCGGTGCAAATGTATAGTAAGTATAATAAAAGTCATCACCCGTTAAAGTATGCATCGAATTTTATTGAACAAACCTCCCAATAATAACAGTATATTCTTCAAAAATTAAAAAAAAAAACTCAAAATGCACTGTTCCAAATTATTATGCATAGTACAGTTTCTAAACATTTTATTTGTTTTTAAGAACTGAAAATGCTCATTTGTGGAATTTGCAGCATTAGGAGGTCACATTCACTGAAATAAAAAGCTATTTAAATCCAAAACATCCTAACAGGCCAAGTTACATGTTAACATAGGAACCCTTCTTTAATATCACCTTCACAATTCTTGCATCCATTGAACTTGTGAGTTTTTGGAGAGTTTCTACTTGAATTTCTTTGCATGATGTCAGAATAGCCTCCCAGAGCTGTTGTTTTGATGTGAGCTGCCTCCCACCCTCATAGATCTTTTGCTTGATGATACAAAGGTTCTCTATAGGGTTGAGGTCAGGGGAAGATGGTGGCCACACCATGAGTTTATCTCCTTTTATGCCCATAGCAGCCAATGACACCATCCGGGGGTGCACGACACTCATCAGTAAACAAGACTGTTTGAAAATTAGTCTTCATGTATGTCTGGGCCCACTGCAACCGTTTCTGCTTGTGAGCACTGGTTAGGGGTGGCCAAATAGTAGGTTTATGCACCACATCAAGCCTTTGAAGGATCCTACACCTTGAGGTTCGAGGGACTCCAGAGGCACCAGCAGCTTCAAATATCTGTTTGCTGGTTTGTAATGGCTTTTTACCAGCTGCTCTCTTAATCCGATGAACTTGCGTGGCAGAAACCTTCCTTATTCTGCCTTTATCAGCACGAACACGTCTGTGCTCTGAATCAGCCACAAATCTCTTCACAGTACGATGATCACGCTTATGTTTTTGTGAAATATCTAATGTTTTCATCCCTTGTCCAAGGCATTGCACTATTTGATGCTTTTCGGCAGCAGAGAGATCCTTTTTCTTTCCCATTTTACTTGAAAACAGTGGCCTGCTTAATATTGTGAAACATCCAGTTTTCCTTTAATTGGGCTCACCTGGCAAACTAATTATCACAGGTATCTGAGATTGATTTCAGTGATCCAAAGAACCCTGAGACACAATACCATCAATCAGTTTCATTGAAAAACTAAAAATTTTATCTTTATGACACTTAAATCCAATTTGCATAATAATTTGGAACATGGTGTATACAGGGTGCTCCACTGTTGCACATAGATCCTTAAAAAGACAGTACACTATTTGTTTTTATGTGCAGGAGCCAGCCTGGTAGCAAAGCTTCTACATTTCATAAGAGTACAATAGGCATAGCTCCTAGCATCACCAGCAGCATATATTTCACTGCATATGCTGCATTGAATATTTCTGAAAATTATCAACTAATTCCTAATTTTTTAACATTTTTGCAGGGTGCAGTTTGACCTTGTAATGTTGGGGAAAATGGGGTGTCAGTACATTTTGTGGTGTATTGTGTATGTTTGCATGATTAAGGCTAAGTTCACACAGCTAAAATAGTTGTGAGCAAAACCAGTGGCATGTCTATAGGCTCATTTTCTGTGACAATAATGGATTTTTGACAATGAAAACTCCGCCAAAACATGCCAAATACTGCTAGTTCCCTATTGACTTCAGTGAGGAATGCAGGTAAAAGAAGACACTACTTCTGAATATGAAAACTGCATTACATATAAGTGGGACCATGCACACATGGTTGCATTTTTCCCATAAAATCAATGGGAAGCTGTTGTTGCATTTATGCTGTGTAAAATGTCCGCTTTGTGCGACGGAATACACCTACAACGTATTAATTCCATACACATCATAGAATATACTATACTTTGTGATAACACAAGAAGAGTTCCCGGAACAGCCTTTATTTTCTTATGAGTTTCTTTAAAAAATGAATGTCCATTTTGATTTAGATACATCTAAAATGCTGTGTTGAATAATTTATACATGTATTTTTAATTATTTCACTTATTATTAAATTCTAATATATCTCTATAAAAATCAAACCCTCAAATGTTTAACTGTACATAAAGTTAGATGCTAAGCTCCCTCTAGTGGTGGCTGCAAACAGCTAGACTTTTGACATTATGTCTAAGCTCTGATCCCTATAAAGAGATTTTATTAAATTAATCAGCACAGCATTTTGAGTCTAAAATGAAATTATGCTAATAATCAAGAGAATTTTATCAGCAGGATCAACCCTATTAAACTAGGCATATTGCCTAGTACAGTTGACCTTCTGTGTGAAATAACCCCTTGTTTAAATCCATGGCCTTGTTTTTGAGAAACCTGTTTTACTGCATATGCTAATGAAGTCTTCCATGCTCCTTTATACCACTTACTTATGTCCATGGCCATTCTGCCCTCCCCTTGAGTGATAAGACCAAGCATCATCACTATCTTCCTTCTTTCCTTCTGCGCATGTGCTATACATCTCAGTCAGCTTTCCCTGATGTTTAGATCTGAACTGCTTCACCGAATTTGGCTGCTTTACCAAATTTCACAAAGAGATTCATTATAAATTACTTCAACACAAAGCACATTCCATTGTATGTAGTGAGTGCAATAAATCACGCTGCCCCCCATCATCGAACCCCTCAGATGCTGCGTTCATCACTGATCACAGCATCTGACATTAAAATTGAGGCCTTTCAGGGTTAATCAGAGGTAAAAAAAATACATAGTCACCTTATCCATTTGCTCATGGAAAGGCAGTTGCAGCCATCTTGCTTGAAGAAACAAAGTCTTGCACAGTGTGATGACGTCATCACGCTGGACTGACGCGGTTTCTACAAGACCGCAATGGCCTCTCCATGATCAAATGGATGGGTTGAGTATGTATTTTTTGTTTTTTACCGACATTTCAGGAAAAATAGATACGTTACCACAAAGCATGAGGAAATTCGGCTTTGCGGTGAATCAAATTTTTCCTGAAATTCGGACTGAAGTAAATTCATTTGACTTCGATTCGCTCATCTCTACTGACAATTGTTCTTTTTATTTTAATGCAAATAAGGTTTTCAGTGCACGGCGGGCAGGGCCTCTGCGTTTGGTGCATCTGGCTTCCTTTGCATTATGGCTACTAGCTCTGAAAACTCATGGACTATCAAACAAGAGGAGGAGGAGCGGGGTGGAGTTAGAGCAATGGCCATCAAATGAAGCTGTCCCACCTATGGTGCACCGGAAATAATATTTGCATTATTTCTCGGAATTAGGGTATCAGACTTTTACAAGAAAAGTATGGTTGTATTTCAAGGCACCTTTGCAACTTTGAAACCGATTTTGGAGATTTAGTATAGAAGCGGATTAATAATTTTTCTTGTAGGACTGAGAACTTTTTAATTTTCCTGTTTTTTTTAGATTTACCACACACAATACACACTACAATGAGCACATAGTAGTTTATTAACAGGTAACAGTACAATATACAAGTGCACACACTATGGACACTCAGTGCCCCCGTTTATCTTTTCTGTGTCTTTCTAATGTTGCAGCCATCACAGCTTATCCTGGGATGAATTTCCAAAAACAGAGCAGAAAACCAATCGGGAAGAGAACGTCAGGGAAATCTTCACCCTAAGGATGTAACACATGTCATGAATAGCATCTTCGTGGCTTTTTCTATAGGACTCAAATGCTGCATTTAACTGCATTGTGTAAAACTCCACCCACTAAATATTCATAGCCTGCAACAAAATCCCATCCAAGATCCTGACACAGCACACTGCATCGCTATAGAGCAGCTCAGCGTCCAACATATGAAGCTAAGGTGCTCGTCTGGTAGGTCCAATCATCCTAATAGTATCATCTACAATGCATGTGTATGGCCGCAGCCTGTAGTGTATACACTCTTGGTGGGACAGGAGCACATGGGGCTATGTATGTTTAGCTTGACAACTTTGAATAAAATCCCCGTCCTTGGTCATAGTCAATGTATTGATGTTCCTCTGCTGCAGATGGCATGTTCCTTCATATAACCTATGCAGCAGCAGTAGTTGCTATGACTGTGTGCACAGGCAGGATATATGGGAGCTCCTAATAGCTCTTAATTGGATTCCCCCTAAAACTGATTGTTGGTGACATACTGTAGTAAACTCTTGAGGAACCTGCAGCTTGTGTGCGAGCCTCCCTGAAGTTTCCCTATGTATATTGTGTTACATGGAGAATGTTATCAGTCTACACTGTGTGAAGGGGATTGTCACCCTCATCTGTTGTACTTGATATGATGCGCTATTATGTGTATTATACGTATTGTAGGAGGTACGTTATGCCTTATAATACACACTTCAGCTCCTGCAGAATCGCCTTTTGAAGAGGTAAGGGGAGACTACTGTCAACTATTGTTTGAGCAACTGAGGTGTGCATTGTGATGCTCTTCAAACAGCTAAGGTGTGTATTAGGAGGTTCTGCAGCAGCTCACGTTTTAATATAATGTTCTGCAGCACTTTTATGATATTGTGTGTATTATTAGATTTTGTAACAGTTAATGTCTATTATGAGGTTCTGCAGTGGCTGGGAAACTCACGTTAAAGAGGAAGGAGCACTACATGTCAGCCAATCAGTGGTTAGCACAGGTAAACGAATGCCCCACAAATGTGATCTGTGACAGACTGCTTCTGCAGGAAGACATAAGCGGCGCCCATGTCCCATCAATAAGCTCTGTATGATCGCCATGTTCAGAATGTTATTAAATACATGGAAATTTTCATTGATGCTTATTATATAATTCTAATTATTATTATTTTATTATTCTATGTAATATTAGTAACCTAAGTTGAAGCATCGGTTTAGTATTTTGCTTATTACTACATAATTTCATTATTATTAGAAATACTGTTAGGACAGTGTTAGTAGTAATAGAAGGAGTGGTGGTAGTAATAGTAGTAGTGATAACAGTAGTACTAGTAGTAATAGAAGTAACAGTAGTTGTAATAGTAGTAGTAATAGGAAAAGTAATACTAGTAGTAGTAGTAGTAATAGGAGAAGTTATAGTACTAGTAACAGTAGTGTAGTAGTAGTAATAGGAGAAGTAATAGTAGTAATAAAAGTTGTTGTAGTAGTAGTAATAGAAGGAGTAGTAGGAACAATAGTTGTAGTAGTAGTAATAGGAGAAGTAATAACAGTAGTAGTAATAGGAGAAGTAATAACAGTAGTAGTAGTAATAGGAGAAGTAATAACAGTAGTAGTAGTAGTAGTAATAGAAGAAGTAATAACAGTAGTAGTAGTAGTAGTAGCAATGTGATGTCAGGTTGGTTTGAAAATAGAACAGTGAAGGCAAAAAGGCCAAAGTGTTTAATCTGGCTTTAATTAATAAACACTTATTGTACTTTAGTCTTTGAAATCATATTTTCTTAGCACAGCTGCTTATCTTCTTAGAATTTCTTAGAATACATTTTGCAATTAAACTGATAAACAAAATCACATTTATAATCAAATGAACATTTTTATATTTTATTACCTTTTTATGATATCAATTTAAAACAGTAGTAAAATGTTTTTATTTTGTATTTATAGATGTAGGATGATTAGACATTTAATAAATGTATAACTGTTTCATTATCATAGGAAGGCTTCCCATAAGTATTTTGGAGATTTTAATTGAATGACAACCCTTTTGTTATTTTGCAAAAATGTTGTGCTGATTCATTTCATGATATATCTTTAACCCCTTAACCCACCATGACCTGTACATCATGAGAGTTAAAGAAGACCTTTCATTGATTTTTTTCTAGTTTAATTAAATACCTTTCCTTGCGGGGTAGAAGCCCCCCCCCCCAGAACCATTCTTTTTTTTTTTTTTAATCTCTCAGGGCCGCACCGCCAATTGCCACAGGTGGACCGGCCCTGGTTCTAATTGTGGGTGGTGGTGGCGGCGGGCAGTATGAAACGAGCACTTCCATTGTGGCATCTGGTGGCACTAAGGGGGCATTTTTTACTGACACATTATGGGAGGCACTATAGGGAAAAATGGCACTATGGGGCATTATATGGGGAAGGGGGAGAGGAGCACTATAGGGGTATTTACTGGGGCACTATATAGGGGTATTTCATACTGGCATACATTATGGGGACATTAGCTCAACTTCACAGCATCACAGCCAGGGAGAAAAAAAAGCTCACCTTCTCCCTCGCTGTGAAGCTCTCCGCTGTGATTGGATCGCGGAACAGCCTGGAAGAAGGAGACACCCATTGAGAAACCCTGGCGTCTCCTCCTCCCTGTACCGATGCTCAGGATTAACATACTGAGCGGGAAAACTGCAGGGGGGCACAGCAGGGCATATGAGCAGTGTTTTAAAAAAACAGGCAGGGTGGCAGAATCAGCGGGGCGGACCCCGTAAGGAAAGGTATTTAATTAAACTAAAAAAAATCAATGAAAGGTCCTCTTTAAGGGGAAGTATGTAGAGGGCTTACCTGTTGAGCTTTCTCTATACACTGTAGGTACTAGCTGTATAATACAGCAGGCACCTGCCAGCAGTGACTGGGATCAGAGATAACTCTAATCCCAGTCATTTAACCAATCAGAAGTCACTTTCAATAGCAACCGTGGTATCTGTGAGGTTATGGACAGGGCTCCCTCAGGATTCTGATCGGAGCACCAACAGTGAAATCCCGGGCCTTCGATCAGTTGCTATGACAGCTTAGGCCCTTGTGAAGGCCCAAGGCATAGCTTCCCAGGCAACCAGTGAAAATCCCATAGACTGCAATAGTATTATATTACAGTCTATAGGGCACGCAATCAGAAGATTGCATACTCAAGTCCCCTAATGGGACTAAAAAGTACAGTAAAAAAATTTAAAACCAGTTTAAAAAAATAAAGCATAAAAATATAAAAAATTCAAATCACCTCCCTTTCCCAAGTTTACATATTAAAATAAACTGTAAATAAACATAAGACTAGTTCCACACCTGCAGAAAAGGGGACTTTTTAACTAATAGGACACTGTAGACGACATTACAGGGGCCTTATAGCTATAGGAGCACTATAGCTAGCATTAGACAGTAACGTCTAGGGGTATTATAGGGGACACTATAACTACGATCCAGGGAGTAATTCTGATTGCCTGATTGGAGTCGGGAAGGAATTTTTTTCCCCTAAAGTGGGGAAAATTGGCTTCTACCTCACAGGGTTTTTTTGCCTTCCTCTGGATCAACTTGTAGGAAAACAGCCTCCTATATATAATCAACTGTCCGCACTAAATTTATGAAAGTAAATAATCTTTATTGTTAAAAACATTCAATAAATAGACAACAACTGAATAAGCCGGAAGAAGCCCAGCGTGGCGAAACGGCGTCGGGATCGAGACGCCGTCGTGCAGTGCTGACCCCCACAGGCTGCTTCTTTATTTTACTGGTAATTCTTTTTGGCTGGTGTGGTTTTTGTTGTGCCTTATTTCTTCAATATAACTTGATCCAGTGGGTCTTTCATTCTAGCTGTTGGGGCACACAACTATCCATGCTTCAATTTTCTATTGCCTCATTTACTTTGCTAGCTGGTGGGACTCGAGCCGCACGACGGTGTTCTCGGCTCTCTTTTTTATCCCCTTAGTTATTCCATGTTATCACCGATTTATTATTCAGTTATTGTCTATTTATTGAATGTTTTTAACAATAAAGATTATTTACTTTCATAAATTTAGTGCGGACAGTTGTTTATATATAGGAGGCTATTTTGCGTTTTTCCTGTCCATACCTGCGATTATCTTCTGTTTTCGTAGATGTTGTTGGTGGTTTTGTAGGAAAACAGGCCGAACTGGATGGACAGATGTCTTTTTTTTCGGCCTTATAAACTATGTTACTATGTTACTGGGGACACTATAAAGGTGGATAAATATTACTGGAAGCACTACAGAGGGGGCGCGTTAATAATATAGAGAGCCTCATTACTGCTGGGTGCAATATGTAATGTGGACATTATTATTGGGCACAATATGAGGGGCACTATCACTAACAGGGGCATTCTCGAGGAGCAGTATCATTATTGAGGGCATTGTAGGGGGCACTATTACTAATAAGGGCACTCTGGGAGAGAATTATTGCTATTGGTAGAACTTTTATATTACTATAGGGGGACTAATCTGTATGGCAATATCATTTCTGCAGTATAGTATTTGGGGGCAGCAGCAGGATAATATTGTTGGGGGAGCAGGGTGGGAGGATGATGATCATAGAAAAGTGAGGAACATAAGATGTCTGTTTAGTAAACTCTGCAGAGTCCAAAGGGAGAAGATGATGAAAGAAAATGTCTACATCAGAGGAGACGTCACTTGTGAGTCACTGGATGTAATATTTATGTGGTGCTGTATTCTCCTGTAAGTTTGATAGTGTAGTAAGTAAAATATATACTTAGTGCTAGTGTGTGTGTGTGTGTGTGTGGGAGAGGCAGGGCGGATACTTTGAGAATATGGCAAATACAGTGCCTTGCGAAAGTATTTGGCCCTCTGGAACTTTTCAACCCTTTGCCACATTTCAGGCTTCAAACAAAAAGATATAACATTTTAAATTTTTGGTGAAGAATCAACAACAAGTGGGTCACAATTGTGAAGTGGAACAAAATGTATTGGATCATTTAAACTTTTTTTGTAATAATAAAACTGAAAAGTGGGGCGTGCAAAATGATTCGGCCCATTTACTTTCAGTTCAGAAAACTCACTCCAGAAGTTCATTGAGGATCTCTGAAGGATCCAATGTTGTCCTAAATGACTGATGAAGATAAATAGAATCCACCTGTGTGTAATCAAGTCTCCGTATAAATGCACCTGCTCTGTGATAGTCTCAGGGTTCTGCATCATGAAGACCAAGGAACACACCAAGCAGGTCCGTGATACTGTTGTGGAGAAGTTTAAATCCAGATTTGGATACCAAAAGATTTCCCAAGCTTTAAACATCCCAAGGAGCACTGTGCAAGCGATCATATTGAAATGGAAGGAGTAACAGACCACTGCAAATCTACCAAGACCCGGCCGTCCCTCTAAACTTTCATCTCAAACAAGGAGAAGACTGATCAGAGATGCAGCCAAGAGGCCCATGATCACTCTGGATGAACTGCAGAGATCTACAGCTGAGGTGGGACAGTCTGTCCAAATCTGGCCTTTATGGAAGAGTGGCAAGAAGAAAGCCATTTCTCAAAGATATCCATAAAAAAAATTGTTTACAGTTTGCCACAAGCCAGCTGGGAGACACACCAAACATGTGGAAGAAGGTGCTCTGGTCAGATGAAACCAAAGTCGAACTTTTTGGAAACAATGCAAAACGATATGTTTGGCATAAAAGCAACACAGCTCATCACCCTGAACACACCATCCCCAATGTCAAACATGGTGGTGGCAGCATCATGGTTTGGGCCTGCTTTTCATCAGCAGGGACAGGGAAGATGGTTAAAATTGATGGGAAGATGGATGGAGCCAAATACAGGACCATTCTGGATGAAAACCTGTTGGAGTCTGCAAAAGACCTGAGACTAGGAAGGAGATTTATCTTCCAACAAGACAATGATCCCAAACATAAAGCAAAATCTACAATGGAATGGTTCAAAAATAAACGTATCCAGGTCTTAGAATGGCCAAGTCAAAGTCCAGACCTGAATCCAATTGAGAATATGTGGAAAGAGCTGAAAACTGCTGTTCACAAACGCTCTCCATCCAACCTCAAAGCGCTCAAGCTGTTTTGCAAGGAAGAATGGGCAAGAATTTCAGTCTCTTGATGTGCAAAACTGATAGAGACATACCCCAAGTGACTTGCAGCTGTAATCGCAGCAAAAGGTGGCGTAACAAAGTATTTATGCAAGGGGGCCAAATAATTTTGCACGCCCCACTTTTCAGTTTTATTATTACAAACAAGTTTAAATGATTCAATAAATTTCATTCTACTTCACAATTGTGACCCACTTGTTGATTCTTCATCAAAAATTTAAAATGTTATATCTTTTTGTTTGAAGCCTGAAATGTGGCAAAAGGTTGAAAAGTTCCAAGGGGCCGAATACTTTCGCAAGGCACTGTATGCATTGGGGCTTGGGCCCTGGATGTTTTGAGACCCTAGCAGTTGTCTTGCACTTACATCCTCCTTATCTCTGCTAGCTTACAGTCAGCCACGGCGATCCTGCTCATCCTGGTGTCTTCTTAGTTACTTGCAGAGTTGTAGCTACCAGGGGGGCAGGGGCGGCGACGGCTCCGGGCCCAATGACTCTGGGGGGCCCAGCAGGGATGGCCTTAGTACAATCGGGCGAATACAAGTGAGCGCTTCCATTATGAAGGCGCTCACTTGTATGTAGGGACCCCCATCAGACCTCAGATCAGCCCACCCAGCCACATAAGAAGAAAGGTTTTTATTTTAACCTTATGTGGCTGGGTGGGCTGATCTGAGGTCTGATGGGGGCACATTCTGATGATCTGAGGTCTGATGGGGGCACATTCTGATGATCTGAGGTCTGATGGGGGCACATTCTGATGATCTGAGGTCTGATGGGGCAGGGGACTGTTAGTGTAGTGATGTAAAAACTGGGGACAGGTTTCCTTTAACATAGGAGTCCCCTTGTTTTTTACTCCTATTACTCCTATATTTTACTGCATTATGTGGTAGAGTATTTAGACTAGGGTATGTAGAAAGTCTATTGTACTGTACTTAACAGCATAGATGATCTAGCAGTTAATATAGTCATCTTTCTAATACAATATTATAACCATAACTAGTAGTATGTGCCTGTGAAGTTGGAAACGTGCGTTTGGGAAGCCACTAAGTGGGGGGCCCACTCAAGTATGTTTCGCCCCCCCCCTGTGCTGAACCTCTAGCTACGTTTCTGGTTACTTGTGTGTGTGTGGGGGGGGGGGAGGAATTTGAGGAACAGAGCTACGGATATAGACAGGACACGGTGTGTTGTCCGCATCTTTTGCGGCCCCCTTGAAATGAATGGTTTGCACTTGTTCCGCAAAATTGCGGAACAGATGCAGCCCCATTCATACGGTCGCCTGAATGAGCCCCAATGGACATTAAAACAATTTAATTTGTAGGGGTTAGGGAGTCTACACATGGTGTAGACCAGGGGTTAGCAACCCCCGGCACTCCATCTGTTCTGAAACTACAACTCCCAGAGTGCTCCAATCACTTCTGTGGGAGTTAGAAGAACAGCTAAGCATGTTTGCACGCTGGGAGTTGTAGTTTCGCAGCAGCTGGAGTTCCAAAACAGCACCAACTTTGTCTATGGCCTTTGTCTGGTACTGCAGCTCAGTCCGACTGAAATGAAGGAGCTGATATGTTATAATAGGCACGGCCAATGGACAAGGGTGGTGTTGTTTCTGAAAAAAAAAATCAGAAACCCCCTCTTATCATCTCAGTCAAACCCCATTAGGGCATATGGACCCCAGAGAATGTGGTCCCCCAATCAGTAACCCCCTCTATGAGCCAGAAAAGAGCAGTTCTCGTCCTGGTGGACTTGCGCAGTCCTTGCATTACATGGACAGCCATTCATATGAATTTATGGGGGAAAGGAGGGCTGTTTTCTCAGGGTTTTGGAAATCTGGGGTAATGGGGCTAATTGACAAGTTTGAAAGGCATTATCTCAATTTTTGAGGTGCGAGGAAACTGACCCACTTCACTATTATACACCTCCTCGCCTTCATTATAATACATCTTGACCTTCACAATTCATCTACCAATTTAAATGAAAAAGAAGTACAATGGAAACATGCCATATCACCACATAGTGGTCATGAGTAGTACTACACTTTTTTAAAATTACATTGCAACATGTAACATGGCCTTAAAGGGAAAATCCACTGGGAAGCCATGTTATTTTACTGTGTGATCATTCAGAAGACAGTTTTATGCTTTTAGATAGATATTATATATATATATATATATATATATATATATATATATATATATAACCCCTGCATATGGGCAGAGAACGCATACCCCACACTGCGCTCACTGCCAGATTCAACCTTAAGAAAACAATCCATTTACCTAGTTAAGACACTGAGATTGTCAGATGCACATGATTAATAATTCATAGCAACTATTCATCCTTTATTATAAGGATTTTTTTCTGCTGTGTCGTCGAGAAGATTCAAGTGCTTCCTAAATTAATAATGTAGGTATTGATTGTACTCAGGAAAATGTTACTGTATTTCACTCTGCTTCTTGCTTTCATCATTGCTGAATAAGTGGGAACCCTGCCTGTACTGGCAATGAGGATGATGGTGGTAGTGGTAGTGATGATAATTCATTCTATTGCAGTGAGTAATGGTAACCATAATAACCAAGATCAGAAAGATAGGAATAGGTATACTCTAAGATTTATAGCTGAAAATATTTGCTTTTAAAGGGAACCTGTCATCAACTTTATGTATGGTTACCTCACTGAGGGCAACATAAATTAGTGACAGAAATGCTTATTTCAGCGGTGTGTCACTCATGAGCTAAATGTAAGCGGTTGCCGAGACCTGAATCATAATGATTACAGCACAGGCCTTGAAAAGAGTCAAATCTACCTGAGAAGAGTCATGGTTATTCCTAATCTCCTGCACTCCCTGCCCTTCTGCTGATGATTGGCAGTTCTCTCCTAGAGAGAAAGGGAGAAAACTAGGTAGAAGTCTGTCAGTCATCAGCAGGTGGGCAGGGAGAGCAAGAATTCATGAATAACCAGGACTCTTCTCAGGTGGCCAGGATTCTTTTCCAGGCTTAGTCTGCAATGATTGTGATGTTGGTTCTCGGCAACCACTTACTTTTAACTTTTAAATGACAGACCGCTGAAATCAACTCACCTATCTCTACTTTATGCTTCCGTTAGTATGGGCAGCATAAAGTTGATGACAGGTTCACTTTAAGGAAGGAAGTTCTGTAGTTTAGTGCTGCAGAGCTTAAATGGTCTGAACAGTGCTGTGACCTCAACACCAGCCAGACATTGACATATGTCAGTGGCATATGTAACTTCTATAGGAAAGTGATGGGGAGGTGACCAACATGGAACTGCTTCCCATGCTTGAGGTGACACTGTCATAGTGGTTACCTGCTGCTGCCACTAGAGGGAGCTCATTGTATAAAGATTCCATAGAGGTTAAAGGGGTTTTCCAGGAGTAAAATATTGATGACAATCCTCAGCATAGGTCATCAATATCTGATCAGTGGGGTTCTGACTCCCATCATTCCCGCCGATCAGCTGTTTGAAGAAGCTACAGTGCTCCAAGGCGAGTGACATTGTGTTCATTGGTCACATGGCCTATCTGCAGCAATGTCCTATTCAAGTGCAATACCTAGGACAGCCACTATGCATTGTATAGCGCTGTGCTGGGTAAACTGTGAGGAGGTTGCAGCACCCATCTGAGCACTGCAACCCTTTCAAACAGCTGATCAACAGTGGGACCAGGAGTCACCCCCCCCCCCCCCCCCACCAATCTGATAATGATGACATATCTTGAAGGTTAGATCTTCAATACTGCACTCCCAGAAAACCCCAGTGGCTTCCTCTGCCAGCCCATCACTCTCCTTCTTGATTGACATTGCCAGCCAAGATGACTATGCAGGAACCTGGACCTGTTAATCAAGAAGGAGAGGGAGGGACTGGCAGAGGAAGCAGGAGGAGCAAGGATGCACTGAGTGACTTGGGCCCACCCTCGGTGCATTTCACTGCTCATCTGCATATGGATTAAAACTATTTCCTTTCCAGAATGAAGCATCAATTGTTAAATAAAATGTATTACACTCTGCTGAGCTCACCCTGCTTTACTGCAGACAAACTCTGGAAGAAGATATAGGACAGGCACATATGGATTAAGCTAGACAGTAATACAAACACTATACAGAGAATGACAAATGTTTGAATGCTAGGCTTCTGCCACCTACTGGCTATAAGTAGTACTGCAGGTCTTTTTTGGATGGAAATAATTAATTGCCAGAAACACAAGACATATGTCCTGCTTTGAACCTCACTCCCCTCCATACTCATAGGATTTGTATTTACTATCCTGTGTATATTTCATAGGAGGCGGAAATGGTGTCAGGCCCCCTTTAAATAGCAGTACTCCTCTAATCATCCCACAGTCCATTGTGATGCTGCAGGGATTTCCTTCTTGTTCTTTATGTTAATACCAGTGATGAGAGTTAGTACTTAGTGCTAACCATTAAAGTTCAGCTACCTATTGATGAACATCTATGTTAAGGAGGCGGCTTGAAGTCTAGTGTTAGGAATAAGTGACTTCAAAGATAAAAGCTGGGACTCACTCCAAGACTTCTGATGGGACTGGAGCCATAAATAATGTATAATAGTATAGATGCGACATGAGTTATGAGGCTGATCATAAAACACCAATCTTGTTGAGTTGCCTCATATCATGTGTGTATCCGACATGAGACATCCAAATAGATTATTCATTAGGTTTACTTGTCCTACTTTATGTTGTTCCATTTAAATCCATGAGGTTGAGCGGCAATACCAGACCCAGTCCATAGACAACAGTGGTGCTGTGCAAACCCTTCATTATAACATTGTTAGACCCCAGGTTAAAGCTTGAAGCACTGTATCTGACCAGAGTTAGAGGTGTCCACCTCACTTCTCAATTCTACATGGTCCCCACTGATTGGAGAATTCATTGGTGTCTTCTGATGGACCCCTCCTGTATACTCAGGCCTCAGTCAGAGGATGTTACCCATTAAAGGGGTTATGCCATGACTGATGTAAAAAATGAAAATCAGATATCATTTAGTACATCACAATACCTTTCTAATAAAGCTAGAACCAGCCCTGTACATCACTTAGGTCCAGAGATCTCCCCATTCAATGCTGCAATTTCTCTGCTAGAATTATCTTCAACCTAAGAGCTCTGGAGGGCATTTCCTTTCTGCTGCAGCTCTCTCCCTGTAACTGCCACAGCTTCTAACAGAACATATGGCTGGAGACAGTTAAAGATTTAACCCCTTAATGACCGGGCCATTTTACCCCTTTGTGACCAGACTGATTTTTGCTAATCTGACATGTGTCACTTTATGTGGTAAAACTTTGGAATGCTTTTACTTATCCAAGCCATTCTGAGATTGTTTTCTTGTGACACATTGTACTTCATGTTAGTGGTAAATTTGAGTCAATATGTTTCACCTTTATTTATAAAAAAAAGTCCCAAATTTACAGAAAATTTGGAAAAATTTGTAAATTTCCAAATTTGAATTCCTCTGCTTTTAAGACAGATAGTGATAGCTGACAAAAGAGTTATTACTTTACATTTCCCATATGTCTACGTTATGTTGGCATTATTTTGAAAATGTCATTTTACTTTTTTAGGACATTAGAAGAATTTTAGAAGCACTTTTTACATTTTTAAGAAAATTTCACTTTTATAAGGACCAGTTCAGTTATGAAGTCACTTTGTGGGCCTTACATACTAGATACCACCCAAAAATTACTCCATTTTATAAACTACACCCCTCAAGTTATTCAAAACTGATTTTACAAACTTTGTTAACCCCTTAGGTGCTCCACAAGAATTAAAAGAAAATGGAGAAGAAATTTCAAAATTTCACATTTTTTGCAGTTTTTCTATTTCAATATATTTTTCCCTATAACACAGAATGGGTTAACAGCCAAACTAAACTCAATATCTATTACCCTGATTCTGCAGTTTACAGTAACACCCCATATGTGGTTATCGACTACTGTATGGGTGAACAGCAGTGCTTAGAATAGATGGAGCACAATATGGATTTTGGAGGGCAGATTTCACTGGAATAATTTTCAGGTGCTGTTGTTGCATTTGAAGATACCCTGAGGACCCCCCACAGTGGAAACCCCCAAAAAGAAACCCCATTTTGGAAACTACACCCCCTAAAGTATTCATCTAGGGGTGTAGTGAGCACTTTGGCCCCATATGCTTTTCATAGAATTTAGAAACCCTTGGCTATAAAAAAAAAAAAAAAAAATTACATATTTTACTGAAAAATGTCACTTTAGACCCAAGTTTTTCATTGTCACAAGGGGTAACAGGAGAAAATCACCACTAAATATGTTACCCATTTTCTCCTGAATACGGCAACACCTCATATGTGGTTATCAACTACTGTATGGGTGAACGTCAGAGCTTAGAACAGATGGAGCACAATATAGATTTTGGAGGGCAGATTTCACAGGAATAATTTTCAGGCGCTGTGTTGCATTTGAAGATACCCTGAGGACCCCCCACAGTGGAAACCCCAAAAAAGTGACCCCATTTTGGAAACTACACTGCCTAAAGTATTTATCTAGGGGTGTAGTGAATTTTTTTTACAGTATTCATCTGGGGGTATAATGAGAATTTATTTTTACATTTTGGAGTTTGTCTAATTTTCCAAATTATAATTGGCTAATGAAATATGGAATTGCATAATAAATTAAAAAAGGCCAAAAGTGCATAAAAGAAGTAAAAATGAAATTAAACTGATTAAATTAATAATCTTGGGAAATGTGGTAAATGCGGAAACACTGCCTAATGCAAAGTCCAGGCTTATCTAGACAGGTGTCCAGATAAACGCCTAACTCTAAACTACTTCTACCTCACTGCCAGTACTCTGGCGAACTAACTAAGGCTACCTAATCACCAGTAATTTTTATATATTTTACACCACTAAAGGAAGGGTGCTTGGAGGATGTGGTGTGTTTGGGGCACTGTGGGGGCACTCAGACAGGAGACCAGGGCAGCACAGCTCTGATCTCTAAAAGTTACAAGTCGCTGGAGGATGGGGTGAGTCTGGGGAACTGTGGGGGCACTTCTGTGATTCACTTGACACTGTGGGGGCACTTATTTCACTTGAAGGGCACTTGTATGGCACTCTGACAGGACGCAGCTCCGATCTCCTCATATGTAAACTGTCAGAATGAGGAGCTCTGCTGTCCATGACACCCGTTTAGATGCCGATGTCACCACATCATGACGTACATAGTACGTCACTCGTCACTAAGGGGTTAAACTGAGCATGTTTGACCAGCTCAGTGAGATGGACAAAAAAGAGGAAAAGAACAAACAGCAGGTGGCGCTATACAGATAAATTTTATTGAATAACTCAGTGGCTATGCTAAATTTTTAATTCCATGCAATTACAAAGGTATTCAGATCCAGGCGCTGGGTTAAAAAGTATGGAATACGTTTCGTGACACAATCCCTTTAAGGGACCTGTATATGGAATGATTAACTGCTGTCTTTGGGTATGTGCATTCCCTACGGAGGTGCCTGGGCAGGTCAGGCCCAAGGCTGCTTAGGAATTAGGAGTGTATAGGAGTGGTCTACCAAAAGACAGCTGTAGGTTCCTAAATTGGCAGGGACAATGTAGTTAATTGGGCTCCACCTCTGGGGCAAAAAAACAGAATTTTCAGTTTTTCCTTGGAGAGTCACTTTAAAGGGAATCTCACACCAACAACCTACCTATCCAACTGCTTGTATAGACACATAGTTATGGTTCACCTGATTAAAATGCATTTTTTTGTGTTTTTTGTTGATCCAAGGCTCCGTTCCCGGGTTAGGATACTTTTTCTTAATATGAAAAGTAGGCCTTTGGTGCAATGAGGGTATCACCATTGCTCTTGTTGCACCCAAACTCCACCCCTCCCTTGCTGCTTTGCCACTGACTGGCACTGTCAATCAAAGCAACAAGGAAGGGCTGGTCACAGAAATAAGTGGAGCTTGGATGCAAGAGCAATGGTGACACCCTGATTACACCAAAAGCCTAATCAAAAGTATCATAACTCAGAAACGGAGCCTCATGTCAACAAAAGAAAAACAGCGCAAACAGTTGGATAGGAAGGTTGCTGGTGACAGATTCCCTTTAGGGGTACATTCACACAACCGTAGGACGTCCGTGCCTGTACTGCAGACCGCAAACAGCGGTTCCGCAATATACGGGCACTGGCCATGTGAATCCCATTTCAGAGATGCAGACCCATTGACTTGAATGGATCTGCAATCCTCAAAATACGGTGCGGTGTGGAGCGTAGTCACGGATCAGAAACCCTCGGAAGCACTTTGATGGGCTTTTTGGTCAGTGCCATCGCACCGCAAAAGATTGGACATGTCACAATACAGGATTCACACGGCCATTGCCTATGCATTGCGGACTGCAATTTGTGGTCCGCAATTGTACATTCCTGTGAACGTACCCTAAGTATTTTCTGCTCATCAATTTATTATGTGACTATAGAAGATTACATTGTGTTCTATTCAGTCTTCTGCTTCTGGTTTTGTGGCAAGGGTATGAGAGTGGAACAAAGGATTGGGCATGTACCATCCACACGGGCCCCCCATACACATTAGGTAGTCTGCCCATCCTACTGAAATCTGCAGATTTGTCTGACTTTCCTCAAATTTTTAACCTTAAGGCCTCCTTTACATTTCCGTTTTTCACTGAGGTGTGCTGTCCACATTTTCCACAGACAGCCCACGTATCCATTGATTTAAATGTGTCTGTTCACATTTCAGTATTTTTTTCCTGACCGTGGGTCAGTAAAAAAAATCACAGACATGCACTACTTTGATCCGTGATGCAGACTAAGCACGACCATTGAAGTCTATGAGTCTGCGAAAATCACTGACACACATCCGTGTTGTGTCCATGTTGTGTCCGTTTTTCATTGAAGACTAATAGGAGATTCTTTGGAAATTAATTTTCCGCTGAGCAATGTCAGTGAATTACGGATGACACACAAATGGTAAAAACAAACACATGGACCAACCACAGATCCTTCACGAACATTTTCATGAATGAAACACATACGTTTTTTTTCACGAACGTGACACTGACATGGAAATGTGAACGAGGCCTAATAGTTGATGGCTCCTCTATGCGTAAAATGTTGGGACATGGGTTGCAAGGTTGCAATAGCTAGTTTTATTTTTTGCCCCTGCTTATGACAAAAGATACCCTGAAAAAAGCAGAAATAGTCAATGCAATGCATGGGAGATTTCCTATGAAGTGCAGCTTTATTAGGATCAGTTGTGTTTCCTATACATGGCAGTATGGAGTATGCTACAATATACTTGATTGTGAGCTCCCTCTAGTGGCATCTGGTGAAATTACTGCTATATTTACAGGGTTGGATTGTGATAAAATATTTCCAGCATTTAAAGAGACAATAAAGTGCAAATCACATATACAATAACAGTCATGTTTCTTTCAATGTAGACATTTCCAGAGGTTGTCAAAACTGGAGATATGTGAGAACCAGAAATAATTCTAGAAGCAGGGATCTTTCTGGACAGGCATATTACAGGAACAATAGATTGTATACAAAAGTATATCAAATGTAGATAACATATACTTTATTTTTTAAATTATATAAATCACACCACGACTGACATAAAGCCCTTCCTTCCTCCTCAAAAAAGAGGTTCTGCAGAAGATGGATATTATATATAGTCTATACAATCAGTGTAAAGAGGATGATCAGTATTTACATATCATCTGCTGCCATAGCTGCTGCAGAACCTCATAATCCACACCCCAGCCTGTACTATCAACCCTTGACTGACATAAGGCCCTTTTTGTAAGAGGTTCTGCAGCAGCTAGGGAGTATATATAGACAGTACTATCAATGTAAATTATGTGTTGCTCTAACAGATGCTGAACATCATAATCCACCCTCCAGCTCCTGCAGAACCTTTTGGAGAAAAATGGGGTTTATTTCCGTCACTTCATGGTTAAGTAAGACTACTCCTCTTCAAAATGTGGTTCTGCAGCAGCTGTGTATATTATATACTACCCTTGTTGCTTCCTCCTGATCAACACACTCACTTCTGCAGAACTTCTTTGGGGATAAGTGACCATTATCAGGTTCTGCATTCGCTTTAAAAAAATAAATAATAATAAGTTCTGCAGCAGCTGCATAACTATCTTAATTACAGTCTCTTATAAATTACAGTCTGTGAGCTGGGCCCACCCTCACTATTCTGTCAGGCGTCCCATGCGTTTTTAACTCTGCCATAGTGTCTGGTTACTCACAGCTATGTAGATAAATCTACTTGTAAATGTTAAAAATTTTATTGTGCAGGTTTCTGAAAGGCTACAAATCAAAGAGGGCAAATAATATCCAAAAATAAGCAGCATATGGTTCTGATTTATTAGATGGAGACGTCAATGAACGGCATTGGATAAAATTAGATGCAGCACAGATTACTGAGCGCTCAGATGTGACTATAGAGATCTTCAATGTGCTTCTGGGATGATACTATTACTTTTATGCGTTTATACCTGGACATTTTCTCTGGAAATTCAATCAGATCTTGATACTGACTTATTTTCTTTAGTATTGCCCTCACTGGTCTGTAACTGGATCAATATGGGTTAAAGAGGTTATCCGGTTTTCTCATATTGATAACCTATCGTCAGGATAGGTTATCAATATCAGATCTGACTCCTGACACTCCACCGATCAGCTGTTTGAAGAGCCGCAGTGCTCATGCAAGTACTGCATTCTCTTCACTTTTTACCAGCTTGCTGTCAGGATTGCAGCTGCAGAGTGGTGTCCTTACAACTGCTCCATCCCATTGAATGGTACAGAACAATTGTAGTTACACTGCTCCGCCACTGCAATGTCGACGTAAGCAGGTAAACAGTGAAGAGAACATAACACTCGCATAAGCACTGCATTCTCTTCAAACTGCTGATCGACAGGGGTGCCGGGAGTCAGACCCCTGCTGATCTGATATTGATGACCTATTGTGAGGTCCTCTAGGATTTAAATAACCTATCTTCAGGACACTGGTGCTTGAATGTTTTTGAACCATTCAGAATTTTTTTTATATTTTTGCATAACTTTGATTCGAAACTGCAGGAGGGAGACCAGAGGCAGGGAAATCTTCTGCTGCCTAGGAGCAGCACTCTGGACATGGAGTCTGCGCAATACAATAACCATTTTGACTAACATCACTTTGAGGGGCCAGCGCTGCCTAAACAGTTTACAGCAGCAGCAGCCCCAGCCAAAAATTGGATAAAACAAGCACAGTGGTTGAATAGTAGAGCAGACATAGAATACATGTAAGTAAGCTGAACATATAACAAAGTGGCCAACCCCTTTAAGATTAGCAGATAATTTAAAGAAGAAATAAGTCAGGTTTATTCAATCAATGTGATGACAATCAGGTATGAGTGAGCAACCTGTTTTAGGCCTCTTTCACACGAACGTTGTGTTTTGCGGTCCGCAAATTGCGGATCCGCAAAAAAAACGGATGGCGTCCGTATGGCATCCGTATTTTTTGTGGATCCACTGTAACATTGCCTATCCTTGTCCGCAAAACGGACAAGAATAGGACATGCTCTATTTTTTTTTGCGGGCCACGGAACGGAGCAACGGATGCGGACAGCACACGGTGTGCTGTCCGCATTTTTTGCGGGCCCATAGAAATGAATGGGTCCGCATTTTTCATGTGAAAAATGCGGATCGGAGCCCGCAAAAACAACGTTCGTGTGAAAGAGGCCTTAGTTAAAGAACAGGGATCTATCAAAGTTTCATCTACATAACACATTTGTGGATGTGTATCATGGCATGAAAAGAAGTTTCTGAGGACCTCAGAGGACGAGTTGTTGATGCTCATCAGATTGGAAAAGGTTACAAAACCATCTCTAAAGAGTTTGAACTCCACAAATCCAGTCAGATTGTAGCATGGATGAGTGACTTAAGGCAGAGAAGAGCATCCACATCGGGTTACAACATCTCGAGGCACAAAACAACAACCAAATCAGGACATGGATAAACTTTCTTGAAATCTCTTTACAACAATGTGTTTCAGAGCCTGGAACTCCTTTTTCAAGTCTAAAAGAGAGTAGCAAATATAATGCCACGTGAGGGCTTCACCGTTATTAAAATAAGGCATTCCTATAAACGAATTTCATATCATTTCATTCATATCTTTCTTATTCCACTAAGATTTAGTGTAAAAAGATGTACCTGTACAAAGATGAACGCCATGTCCATACACCATGCCTTGTGGATTGTCTGTGTTTTGGCGTGTTTCACTTGTTCTTTTCCTGTGTGCACTGATGATGGCGTGGTCGTGGTTTGGGACTGCCTCCTGGTGCACAAGTGGCATGCACCATATTATTAAACAGTAAGTTGATTTATTGTGATATACCTGGGGATTAGTTCCCTTCTCTGATAAATAGGCATGTTACAGATAAAGGCAGTTGCAGAAACACACATCACTGTGGACATATTTCCCTTTGATTTCAGCAGTACTATGGGTTAGTACCTCTGGATTATATATACGGTCTATTTTTTGTAACATTTGCTCCTAACTGTGGTTTAGAGATGATTTAAACTCTCCTCACTCTGTGATTGGGCCACTATGTTGACTCCTCATGCTGTTGCCACCCTCACCATTCTGTTACTGGGCGACCATTGGGGACAATTTTTTTTTATTATTATTGCATTGTACTCATTTTGAGCTCAAATAATTTTTTCGATTAGTCTTTATTAAAAATGTTGAACCACTGTCTTTGTGCAGCCTTAAGTTTATCTAGTAGCAGGATCTGAATGTTCAATCATTTTCACTAAGAATGTGGATTAAATAAGTGTTTGGTCTTTTATTAATTTCGAGATAAGGTTTACTAGATGACAGCCACAAAGTGAAAGTAAAGATAGTTAACCTTTTGTGACAGAAAGGCTGTATATTTTTAATAAAGACCAAATGAAAAAAATATTTTAGCCCTAAATTAGTAAAATAAAATTATAAAAAAAATGGCTCCAAGGGTATACATATAGTGTTGAGCAGACTTGTGTTTTCAAGTTTCGCGTACAAGGTTTGGGTTATTTAAGAATCCTGCTATGGATTCCGCTACCAGGGACCATAATGGAATTGTATCCCAGCATGCACCACGGAAGCATTCCATCATAATAGATAACCCGAACCTAGTACGCCGAACTTGAAAACACAAGTCTGCTCAACACTATTTAAATAAATCAGAGTTGAGTACATACACACTCTTGCTTTTTGTACTTTTTATGTACTTTTAATATGTTTTTAAATTATCATAATAAAGTATGATTTTTTTAACACTCTTTGGTGCATCTGCTTTTTTTCTCTAGTTGGGTTTAGTTTCTCTGCTAGCTGTAAAACTGCAATGGCAGATACCTGCAGCCACCACTAGGGGGAGTGTGCTGCATAATAATACTGTATATACAGTTCCTATCAAGCTCAACACTAGCTTTATAAATTCATATGCAGTTTGCTCCCCCTGGTGCTGGCTGTATGCCCACTGCCCAAATGCCAGCAGTCAATCCCCATTCCATTCCCTTGCCACATAACAGAACAATGTTGTAAGGGATGAGTCTTGTAATCAGGGAATACCCAAGACTCCTGCAGCTGAGGGTGCTTACTGTTTCCCCATCCCCTTCTGCTCTACATAGAAAAGGATTCTAGTGGTGCACCCAGCTGAACCTACTTAGAATCCTAAATGAATTTCCACTGGCATCATGTCTTTTTCTGGTTTATTGAAGGGACTGCCCAGTTTCCCATGACATTTCTCAAAATGCCATGGGAAATATGTCATTGGAAATTGAAAAAAAATGCCATAAACAGTCGTGTATGCTCCTGCAAATGCATGCATCCTGCACATGTGCAGATACAAGGTATCCTGCTACCTGCATCCGTTCATGCGCCGGACATGGCTACTTGTCGTTCGCCTGTGCAGAATTACAGATGCCCAGGAACACCCCAAGCAAGTGATGCCGCCATCTTGAAGCCCATGGACACAGAAGATAGCAGGTGAGAATGTTTACTGCACTGATACGAGGTAGCCGGGGAAAGCAATGAGACACTACACAGTAGAGATGTGCAAATCGATTCATATGAATCGATTTGTCTCATCAACAAGAGTTTTTCACCAGGGGGCTGGCAATCCTGCGCCGCTGCTCCGAGTAGGGGAGCAAGTGCAGAGGTTCTGCTTCCACCTCCATAGCAGCTCCTGCTCATGCACCACAAGTTGCCCTCTGAGGTGAAATGTACCATTCGGGTTATTATAAACCACATTTGTTTTCTACAGCATGTTATCTTTACTATATTATGTAACTGAATACCTATATACTTATATCAATTTCTACAATATACTGCTGCTGTTCTATGAAGATGGCGAAATGCTCCTCAACAGTGGCATAAACTAAATGACCTCTCCCCTTACTCTCGCCGCAATGTACAAATTAAATCCAGTGTTTGGCAGTTTTTATCGGCTGCAGGGACATAACAAACCCTCAGCCAAATTCCTAAAGTTATTGGAGCCCTGAAGAAAAAGCATGATTAAAATCGTACATTTTAACCCAGCCCTATTGGAGATATGATGCAATCCTTAGATCTCTTGCCTTGTGACATAGGTTGCATTTGCCTTAGGATCTGAAATTATTCAAGAGGTTGACCACTTTATTTCAAGATTTATCATGTGAATCTTAATGTGCATTATATCGCACTTATCTGTATTTCATCTTCAGGGACATACCCCCCCCCCCCCCACTGCGAGAACCAATGCCTTCTTAATCAGTTAATCAGCGGCATTCCTGGGTGTCGGACCCCCACAATCAGATACTGATGACCTATGCAGAGGAAGTAAAACTATCTTGGAAAACTCTTTTAAGGCCTAATATAAGTCTATGGCAGACTTGAAGTGCAACATTGCTTCTGTTAGGCTGTTCTCCAGCTTCATACCTTCCTCTAGAAGGCTCTAGATTTATTAGAAACTATATAAAAGTAGAACAGTCAAAGCCTCTAGTTGTCTGCAGATAGGGACCAGTGTTTAGTAGGAGAGACTCTGCCAGACTGTATGAGTGACCAGAAGAAGATGCTGAGATATGGATACTCTGCCACAGATCCTGGGTCACCAGGCCTGCGAACAGGGAGCCAGCCAGATGAATAAGCCACAGAACCTGGGCCACCAGCCATTGGTGGCCATTAGCACAGTGATGTTCAATACGTGACCCTCCAATATGCAAAATGGGATGGCAGGAGAACCAGAGGTTGGAAACCATTAGCCAAACAAAAATTACACTCTGAATAATGTTCCTACCGGACTTGAATTCTTTATTACAAATTTTATTTTTTCCCCCTTTTTCTTCACTAAAATGATAAGCTAAAGTATCAGCGGTTGAATAAAACCTCTTAGGCTACATTGCAGAAGTGTGAAGTGGAAAAATTTAATAAATGGCCTGAACATCTGGAACAATAGACACCATCAGGTCTGCCTTGTACCATCTGTTCATGAGGGTTTTGATGAAGTACAAACTTGAATTTTTTCTTTTTAACAGGGTGAAGTCATTACGAGCTGATGTTAAGCAGCCTTGAGACAAAAAAAAAAAGTAAATGGTTTATTTCCAAGTTTCGGGAAATGATTTTCAGGGAATGGTAAAACCAGATGTCTTCACACAGCGAGCACTTACTCTACAGTGATAGGAATGAGTAATCTCACTCCCTTTCACCTTAATTCTCTTTACCCCTCCCCCCAACTCCTGGTCCTGCTACTGCTTCTCAGCTGCATAGCCGTCCAAGAGAGTCATTACCATTTTCCATGTGATAAAGCTAGAGGAAAGTCAGATGTCGAATACAGTAGAAAGTGGATAAAGGCAAAAAAAAAAAAAAAAAACGTGCCTAATATACTATGCTCTTAAATATAATATTTTATACAGAATAGAAGAGTAATTCCACACGGGACGCCAGTGCATATGGTGGGGCACTACTGGGGCAGACTGGCATTACAAAATGCGCCAGGTCCCTCAATATATTTGGCGAATTTCCAGGCAGTCTGTGTACCATAAATTCCAATCTACACCAGCTGTGAGCTGGCATACATTTCAACTATCATTTATGCTAGTTTCAAGGGAATAAAGTGGCAAAAGAAGTAAAAAGTCACACATTATGGCACAAATCTGGCATGTGCCATCATTTGGGGCTTTTTACACTACAATGATAAATGTCCCTCATTGTGTCTAGTGGGACAAGTGATAGATATCAGGGATACTGGCACAGTATTACCAGATAATCACCAGTGGAGGACCGAACACCACTGCCGATCATCTAATTAAATTGCTTCGGCACTTCACAGAGCTCCACAGCTGTAATACTCCTTTATTTCCTCTTCTAAAAACCAATATGGCTCAATATTGCGGGTAATGCTAGGAAGGCTCATCCCCGTCGTGGCCTGTTATTGGCTGCACAAAATCCCATTCCATCACCCACCCTCCATCGCTAGATGTTTTGATCCGCGGGTTTTAAGGGAGCAAGGTAAGTACAACCTGTATGATGGGCCAAGGCATTACAGGGGGCATTATAGGGGTTGGATAATCCCCTTAATCTGACCACAGATCGGACCCCAATGTTACTGAGACTCACCTCCTCTATTCCATCCGCCGCTCCTGAGAGCCAGCACTCTTCCTGCCATGCTGTGACCTGACGTCGCACAGCATGAGGTCACCGAGCGCGCCTATGCTCTGCGCAGGTCATAGCACATCATGTGGCGCTAGCAGAAGACCAGGGAGCAGTGAGTACAGAGCCAGCACACTAATTAACTAATGAGCGATATATAGTTTTTCTTGTGTTTTAATACTGATTGTCATATTCTATCTCCCATAATTTTTTCATAGTTATGTCTACAGAGCTCTGTGTGGAAATGTCTGCCGTTTTCATTGATACAATTTTGTAGTGTGTATTTTTGGTAGGTGAAGTGACCAAAAATGGCAAATTGGCAATTTTAACTTATTTCCCATACACCCACAATTTGGAATAAATATTTTTATATTTTAATAATATGGGCATTTTTGGATGAGTGGAAGAGTACACCTGGAAGAGACGGCAGCCGACATCAGCCGGGTGTACTCTGACGTTATCGGCGAAAGCGCAGTGAGGTAGCCGGAAGCCTGGCGGTCAGCGGCACTCACTGCGCCTGCGCCGATTTTATTCCGCACGGCGCAGGCGCGGGATTTGAAGCGCAGACAGGGCCGGCAGCAGATCGAGCTGCCTGGCCCTGTCAATCAAGAGAACGGAGGCGTGACGAGAGGTGGGCAAACGGCGCTTACTAGGTGCAGGGTAACCGCCCCTTACACCTAGTAAGCCTAATTAGCATAAAATAAAAGTGCATTTTTTACAAAAACGGGGGCACCAAAAGAAAAAAGAATACCAGATTGGGCATCAGGTGACATTTGCACATTGCAAATGTCATCCTGTTTGATATGCCCAAATCTGGTGACAGAAACCATTTAATACACTGCTAAATCAAACATTCAGTATATTCCAATGTAAAGCTCTGACCAGCAGGCCTACATTGGAATATACCTGTGAAAGGCCTGGTAGTTTTCAGCAGGCTCAGGGCTTTCACAGAAAATGAATGGCACCCCTCAGCTGTTACATGCCTGGATATGCAGGAATTCCGAGCTTTCAGCCCTCAAATGCTGTGGTCACATTAAATGTTGACAATCGGCATTATCGCCCATCGCTGACATTAGCCACAGGTATTTGACAGCCGATGATTATGGTGCCCACTGTGCTCGGAAGCCGGCACCATTTTTAAACCCTGCATTTCCGCTGTACATGTACTGAATGCGGTGCTGAAGGGGTTAGTCAACAATTAAGGCCTAATAATGATGCTCTAGTCCTTCTGTCATCTTTTGAATTACAATCTATCAGTAATTTCTAGCCATGGGAACCTTGGTCCTCTTGATTATAGTGATGTCATAGCTTTACAGGCCCTGCTGATCTGTCCAAATCTACAGAGCAAAGCTGAAATAATGAGCATATCTATGCCCCTAATTTTTTAATCAAAGTTTTTTTAATCTTAACTTGATCTCTCGGATTCTTGAAAACCCCTTCATCTGCAATGTGTAAATCAAGTTACAAAATGTATTGGTTCAAATATACAGAGAAGTAAAGGGTCTTGGCTTCCTCTAATTACACATGATCTGTCCATGGATGGATGTCTTTAATTCACTGGGCACATCCGCCAAGGACAGTTCATCCTCCGCTATTATATCTGTCCGCCTGCCAGTGTTTGTCACAGTCCTGGCTGACAACTGCGTGGGGTATTCTTTAGTGCTGCTGGCTTAAAGTCCTCTGTACTCTGGGCCACATATATAATCCATTTGTAGAGTGGTATCCACAACAAAACTCCAATCTGTTGTCTTTCCCACTGATTATTAAATCTTCGCTGTTCATTTGCATTGGAGCAGCTGTGTTACTAACAATATTTTCACTACCAGTTACATGACACAGATAGACTTTTCTCAATGTGGGTGTTTGCCATTTGGAAGCCATGCCACCCAAAAATGTATAGGTCTATAGTAATGTATGAATGCAGCATTTGGGAATTTTTTATTTTATTTTTTTTAAATTTCAGTTGTGATGTTTTCAAGATCTGTGCTTGCTGTCAATGAATGGGTACATTCTTGTTTCCATCCAAACCTAATACTTCTATCAGCAAAGAGTCTGTTACAACCGTACCCAGCCAAGACAACTCTATACTCCAGTCTGATATACTTATAAAGTTTATATCAGGAGTGTAACCAGTAACCACAGCAAAATTTTAAATAAAACCTAATTCTACCCTGAACACCTTCAACGCTAAGAAGTAAAAACAGAAAAGGGGTATGATTGTTTTGATATCCATTTTTTTCCTAATGTACAGAAAAGGGGTAGGCTTTTTTTCCTAATGTACAGGAATAATACACATTGTCCACTCATTGTGAATCCACTGAGCAAAGTTACAGCTTAGGAATCATGCAAACAGTGATGTCACAGTGGTGGCAAAACTTTCCTTGTAATCTTACAGAACAGAGCTGTGCACAAATTAATGACACATTACGAAAATAATACAGTGATCTCAGGAAAAAGGCACATAGTGATGTCATAGTATAAGAATAATGCGCACAGTAATGTCAGAATACAGGGATAATGCATACAAAGTGGTGACAGGCTGCGGCAGCATAGAAATAATGCACACAGCGATGTCACGGTATATGGATAATGTACAAGATGGTATTACAGTACAGGAAAAGTGTACTTTGCTTCAGCCATCAGATATTTATATTTAATTTTTCACTCCTTTAGTTATCCAAACTGCACCTCACCTCTGTTAAGGATTATAGACATTTTAGAGGAGGATCCCCGGCTTAGTACCATTCCCCATGAGTCAGGAGGAGAGAACCACTAACAAAAGTCAGCATTCAATCTGGAGACCAGTGGGGGGCCAATTTAAAGGGGTTGTCCGGGTTCAGAGCTGAACCCGGATATACCTTTAAATTCACCCAAGCAGCCCGCCTGAACAAGGCATCGGAGCATAGCAATTAGCACAGGGCAAAGGCATTTAGCCCGGTTCCGGTGACGTACCGGCTCTGCCAGGCATGGGCGGGCTTTAGCGCTGCCCTAGCCAGTAAAATGGCTAGGGCAGCGCTAAAGCCGGTCCATTACAGCCAGTGACGTCACCGAACTCACTGCAGGGCGGAAGCCTCCGCCCGGCAGTGTGTTATGTAAATAAAAGAGCCCTTGCCCTGCGCGATCCAGCGCAGGGCAAGGAAGGGCATCGGAGCATGAGATGCTCTGATGCCCTGTTCAGGCGGGCTGCCTGGGTGAATATAAGGGTATGTCCAGGTTCAGCTCTGAACCCGGACAACCCCTTTAAGTTTAAAGAGGACCTGTCAACACTCCTGATATGCCGGTTTTAATAGCTACATGCAGTCTCCATATAATAACAATTCTGGAGCATCTATTCTTATGTCTGTATGTTTTGTCATTCCTTTATTATTTCTACTAGAAGTTATGAATTAATTCCTATTATCCTTCAGTAAGGGTACAGAGGGGAGGTGACCAGTTGGGGGTGTGTACCTTCACCGACTCACTCTATCCAATCAGTGCTGCCATTGTCAGACTGTGCAGGTACACCCCCCCAACTGGTTACCTCCCCTCTGTACCCTTACTGCAGACTGCTAGTAATTCAATCATAACTAGTAGAAATAATAAAGGAATGGCACAACACAGAAACACAAGAATAGATGTTCCAGACTTGTTATTACATGGGGAATACATGAAGCTATTAAAACAGACGTGTCAGGAGAGGTGACAGGTCCTCTTTAAAAAGACCTGTCACCTCTCCTGACATGGCTCTTTCAGTATCTACCCACCTTGTAGTAACAATTCTGGAGCATCTATGACTATGTTTTCATGTAATTTATTGCTCCTTGTAGAAGTTCTGAAATAATTTCTAGCAATCTGCAGGGAGTGCTTCCAGTTGGGGTTGTGTCCCTGCACAGTCTGACACAATCCAATCAGTGCTGCTAGTGTCAGACTGTGCAGAGACACACCCCCAACTGGTAACAACTATCTGGACCTTCATTTGAAGCTGCTAGTAGTTCATTCATAACTTCTAAGGGCTTGTTCACACGTCAGTTATTTCCATCAGTTATTGTGAACCAAAACCAGGCACGGTTCAAAAACACAGAACAGGTGCAGATCTTTTCATTATACCTGATCACTGTGGAGGCTTCACTCCTGGTTTTGGCTCGCAATAACTAATGGAAATAACTGATCAAATAACTGATGTGTGAACAAGCCCTTACAGGAATAATAAAGGAATGCCATAACACGGGGTCAACGATAGATCAAGAATTCTTATTCTAAAATGAATGCAAGTAGACAATTTGCTAAAACAGATTTGTCAGGAGACTGAGCTTCTTCAACTATAAGAAACACATTTCTTGCATATTATACTTTGGCTCTGTTGGACTCTTGAAATTTATTACACCAAAAATAGGAATAATGATTATAATTAGTTCATTACCTCATCGTCTTTTCTGCTTCACTAATAACTTTGTAGAAAAATCTGGATACTGCATTTTTAATGAAATTTTCCTTGTTTTCCTCGTTAATTGTTATGACTGTGTTTGGTGCTATTACTACACTAATTATATTTATTTTTCTATTTTAATATCTTACATTATTTATTTGACGTTTGTCACACATTTCAAGTTTGCTGCTTCCTCTGGGAGTTACAAGGCAATTCTGGGCGCAGGGGAATGGGCTAGACGGCTGCAGGAGAATTGCTAGTAATAATCTTGGCACTTGTTCTGCTGGGAACACTGTATACACACATCCTTACATTCCGGGCACATTATACAATCCAGATACAAAGTATAATGAACAGCTTTAACAGCTGGAAGAAGGCAGGCAGTCTTATTTAGTATAGTTTACATTGATTTGAATGACTTTTACACTGGGAGAATACATTTAGCAATTATTTTTGATGTTTTATTATCTGTTTATGGACAGGCTATGGCATTCGTTCCTGGTACTTATAGCACTGGTGGATTAGACTACTGACTGACAAATGCATACCGTAATGCATTTGCCATTTTTGACTCTTTGTGCAGCATACTGCATGACCTGCAAAAGGACCTTCCCATGGTCACATACATCTGAAGGTCCTCAAACCAGAGAAGCAGGGGCAGACTGGGAACTTAAAGTGGCCCTGGAAAAAATACTAAAAGTGGCCACATTTCGTAGCCAGGTCCAAACTGATGGAAGGCAGGGCCAACACATGAAGACGGGGCCAACAATACCATATTGTGGCACATTATACCACCCAACAGAGCCAAATACCACAGTGCATCACAAAATACTGCCAGCAGCACAAAAAAGTCCACTGGCCGGCCATGAGGAGGGCTCAGGCGGCCCCCTGGGCATCGACCCACTGGGAAATTTCCTTGTAAGGTCTATGACCAATCCGTCCCTGTGCATAAGTGTATGGAGTCTGGTCTGAGGTCTATTAGTTTAGGAGGTCTGTTATGCAGCCTACATTTTTTATGGCCCTATTTGCTCTGTCTTGTGTCTGTATTTAGAGGGCCTGTGGTCTGAAATTATTTAGGGGTATGGGTCTGTGTTTAGAAGGTCTGGTTTTGGAGGTCTGTATTTATTTAGAGGGGGGTCTTGTCTATTCTTGGGTCTACATATGTTGAGTAGGAGGTTTTGTCTGGTGCTTCTGGTCAGAAAAAGGGGGGCAAAGGGCCCTGTCTTGAACTGGTTAAAGGTGTTCTTCAAATTTCTTCATATTATGGACAGTGGTGGCGAACCTATGGCACGGGTGCCAGAGGCAGCACTCAGAGCCCTCTTTGTGGGCACCCGCACCCTGGAAAAAGTCTATGGTGTACCAATATGCCTTAGATCTTTCCTGCCATTCATCAGTGCAGGGTGCACTATGAACAGCACGGACAACGCATTGAATGCAGGCAGACTATTATAGCTAAATGATAAAGTACATGGAAGATATACTATACTGGACTTTAGTATTCCGGTTAAATTGCTGTGTTGGCACTTTGTGATAAATAAGTGGGTTTTGGGTTGCAGTTTGGGCACTCGGTCTCTGAAAGGTTTGCCATCACTGGTATAGGTCATCAATATTAGATCGGTGCAGGTCCAACAAATGGCACCCCTACCTATCAGCTGTTTCTGGCAACTGCTGGTCCTGGAAACACAAAAGTGGACAGCTACAGAAGCAGAAGATCTGTCCATTGTGTAGTGGCTGTGTCAGCATACTGCAACTCAGCTCCCATTTACATGGATGTCAAGTGAATATAAAAAAAAAAAACAGAGAACCCTTTAATTCTGATGCTAATGTCTGTAAAACGCTGCGGAATATATTAGCACTATATAAGTGCGTATAAGAAATAAATTAATAAATCCAGTGTTCCTCAACTCCAGTCCTCAGGGCCCACCCAGCTGAGAATATCCCACAGAATGAATACCTGTGGTAAGTCCTGATGTATTGACACTAATTGTATCACCTGTCAATACAAAGGAAATCCTGAAAACTCTGGTGACTTTGATATTATATCCCTAGTCAAGTCTCATTCAGGCAGCCCTATCGCATATTAGAGTTCTTATTCTGGCCACAACATCTGGACCCCCCCCTATGGTTCAAGTGAGCCAAACATAGGCCAAGATGTAAAGCTAGGTATACAATTAATTTGGTGTTAGTTAGTTAGTTAGTTAATTAATTTTGTTATTTATTATACATTTGGTCAGTGGCGTACATAGAGAAGTAAGGGCCCCATAGCAAGGATCAAACCAGGCCCCCCACAACAGACAGAAGGGTTTCCACCTAAACCCCTTTCAATGACCCTTTGGCCATTTTTCCACTGCTTCATTTGCTAAGAGTTGTTCCTTTAGAAGGTAGAGTCCTGACCAAGTTTTCACCCCCAGTAGAAGAGGAGATGATCCCAACTGGGCCCCCTCTTGCCATGGGCCCCATAGCAGTCGCATGGTCTGCCGCTATGGTAGTTATGTCGCTGCATATGGTCTACCACTAAGGGAGCTGTAACAATGAAATGTCTTTATCAGTGTGACTTCCCGTCTTGATCGGCAGAGTAAAATGTCACGAGGAAGAGGCATCTCATATCGGTTGTCCCACTAGTCACCTGATCTCTGTTTTAAAGTCGGACAGATCCCAGTTGGTTTTAATCAAATCTATGAAAATACATTTAGTCCCTTCACATGAATAGTAATAAACAATAATGTATTAAGTTGTTGCAGTTACATTTCACCATTAACACTATACATGATGAAGGCACCTGGGCTTCACAATATGACTTTCAAATCAAGCAGCAATTTTTCCTTAAAGGAAACCTGTCACTTTCAACATACCGACTGATCTGCAGGCAGTATGTTATTGAGTAGGAGGAGCTGAGTGGATTGTTATATAGCTCTGTGGGAAAAGTCCTTGCTCATTCTGGGCTCAGCAGTCCAGTACGAGGTCCTACTGAGTGATTGACAGCTATCTCTGTATGAACACTTGTACAAGGAAGGCTGTCCATCACTAATAAGACCACCCACTGGACCCCTAAAGGCCTCCAACCATATTAGGCCATTGTTGGTGCAGGTGCCTTTTTTTGTATGCAACCGGCCAACAAGCAAATGCTTATGAGGAGCTCTCAACTCTCACCTGAAGATGTCGGGGGAGAAAAGGATCTCCTGGGATATAAGAAACTGCTAGAGGTGTCTGACAGTGGCTTACTCCTCTCTTCCCATTAAAAACACATACATGCTCAGCTGTGAGCCCACTGCTGGGCCCAGTGCAAAGCTTTCATAAGTTTCATAAGTTACGAACATTGTTAATTGTCTTACTCATTCAATTAAATGTCATAAAGGTATATGTAGACTAGAGATGAGCAAATCTTCAAAGATTCGCTTCACCGAATCTTCGTCGAATTTATGAAAAGATTCGTTCTTAATACAAATCTATTCTGTCGAAGCTGCGTAAAAATCATTTGTTATTCTGGTCGTGTTCTGCGAACATTCACGCACTAGTAACGAACATAGTGTTGTTAAAGGTACGCTTCATAACTGAATATGTACGTATGAGCGTACAAAGTGCGTACGAATCCTTAGCGTACTATTGTCTAGTGATTACGTAATACGCAGGCACGCACGACGCTAGGCCGTGACATGCATTCCCCAGAGGCAGAGCGAAGTTTTCAAAATGGCATCCACTCCACTACCTCATCCGCTTTCTCCTCTACAACAATTTTGCGCTTTGGTGGGTTAGCCTGGTGGAACAGTAGCCAACTACTATGAATTCTACCGGTAGAAGCTGCGGGTACATGTCCTTTGCCACTGCTGGCCTGTGCCACCTTCTCCTTCTTTTTTTTGGAGCTCGAGGTCTGGCTAGAAGGGGAACCCTTTTGCTTTTCCGTGCCAGACATTTTGACTTGACTGTGGCAGCAGGCAATCAGGTCTTTGTCTCTCTCCCTGTCTCTCTCCCTCACTCTCCCTGCCTGATTAATATTACTAGCCCTGCACTGGCCCTGATATGTGTATTATGGATGCCCAGAACAACACCACAATTTACAGAAAACAGTTCTCTGTCTTTCATAAGCCGCTGCTCGTCTCATCAGTCGCAGCACAACTGATGTCACTGGTTTACCGAGCCTATGGGCCAATCAGAGCAAGCCCTTCCCCCTCGGTCAGGTGACCAGGTTCTTCCCGGGCTTTTTGCCGCTCTAACCCATCCACCGTGAACATTTCTGCACAAATAACGAACATACAGTAAAAGTTCACTAATTAACTGAATTTGTACACTTCAGCGTATAAATTAACTGATACGTAGCATTAGCGTACAATTCATCAGACGCGTACGTAGCGTTTGCTTACAAAGGTTTAAGAACATTTAAGATTCGAACGGAGCGAATAGAATCTATGAAGCGGCAAATAGAATCGCTCATCTCTAATTTAGACATAGCAATCACGCCACAGTTTATTACTGTGACTACTTTTGCAAAATTGTGGCAAAACTGTGATATTTTTCTGCAATTTTGCTGTAGTTGTGGCAAAAAAAGTAACATGGCCACTATATGTGAATATACCATAGAAGCAATTAGTCTGGACTTACAGGTGACATCTTTTCTGATTAGAGTCTTTAGCGCCCTCTCCTCAAACACAGCTGATTTAGGGGGTACCAGGTGTCAGACCCCTGCCATTCTGATATTGATGACCTATCTTAAGGATACCCCTTATGTCATCAATATGGAAAACTCCTTTAAATAAATAGTATTACTGTTTAGTAGCTTTTTAGGTAAAGAAAATTCTCACCTTAGAATAAAGCGGTTTTATAATGCAGTAGTAAACATGCTGCTCACCATACAGATGGTCTAGGATTTGACTTCCAGTAGAGGCCTATAAAATAATTTATTTAGTACTTTCCAGCTTTTATAATAATGGAGCAAAAACTATTACAATAAATACATTTTTATAACATACTTACTATTAAATATCACAAAACTACAGTATTTGATTGCCCTGTAATCATAACCCATACAATATAGAGAACCCTTTATTTATGGTGATCGGTAAACAGTTCATTTTTTTACTTTATTTCAGTAATAATATTTATTTAATAATATGCCTATGGAAAAACTGTAATACTGTTTTTTGTTTTTAAGCACAAAAATTACTCCCTTTACAATAGGGTACTTCTATAGTGTAGTGGTAAATCTGCTGTCTGCCATAAACAAGGTCTGGGGTTCACTTTCACCAAAAGAGGCCTGTAAAATAGCTTATTTAGTAAATGTCTAAGTGCTGGGAGAGGGGCCCTCCACCGCCTCATATGGAACAAAAAGACCACACAACTTCATTAGTACTTACTGCAAGTGGCTGGGTCTGGACTGCAGTACTGCCCTGACAGTGGCCCTGCATTCTGCACAGTGGAGCTAAGGTGTGACTACAAGGTGGCAGCTACAATGGGCGCACACAATACACCTCTCAAGGGCAGTCATTGTCACATGACTTTGGATACAATATTGTGCACTTGAAGAGTTTTTCCAGCCTGTAGCTACTGATGACCTATCATCAGGATAGATCACCAGTATAAGATTGGTGGAGGTCTAACATCTAACATCCACACTGGTCAGTTGTTTCTGATGGCACCTGAAACAACCTGGAGTTAGAGGTAGAAGGGAGGTGTAGTACGCTGGTGCACAGCTGCTTCTGGATTTATCCACCGTTGTTAGGTGTTGGACCTCCAGTGATCTTATATTGATTACCTGTCCTGAGAAGAGGTCATCAGTATGTACAGGCTGGAAAACTAATTTCCTTAGTGGAGAAATATTTCCAAATGTGCTATATGAACGGCAATAGTGCTGCTTGTCCCAGTGAGTAAATTCATGTTTGGTTTCTGATTCAGCATCTTACTATCCCTACTGCCATAAATTAGACAGGTCCCACTGCAAAGATCTCCAGTGTTTTATTCGCATCAGATTCAAAACAAGGAGGTGTGTGTTAAACCGGATATCTGCAGCCCTGGTCTCCCAGTATCCTTCTTATAATTATATAAGAATGTTCCTTATGTTCACATTATTCCCTCCTACCCACTCCACTAATGCCCGCATCACTTATTGTGAATGTCCTCCCATTATTACATCTCTTCTGTTCTAACAGAAGTTGATTCACTGAATGCATACTCCAGCCAATCAGGATGCAGTTTACATAAAGGTACTGTTTCCAATTTTCTGATTCACAAACTGTCCAATAAGCACTGAAGATGTATAAGTGTGAACAACATAGGAATTTTTGGGGTTTCTTATTCATGCTCAGTGTTTCAAAGAGTTAATGGCTGAATTGTACAGTGCTGGTCAGATGATAACTTCCTGCTAGTTGATGGCCTCACATTCATTCTCTGATGCTGGGCACGGCAAGGGAGGATTATGGGATTGTTAGGCCTAGTTCACACGTCAGTTATTTGATCAGTTATTTTCATCAGTGATTGTGAGCCAAAACCAGGTGCAGGTCAAAAACACAGAACAGGTGCGCTACCTCTGGGTAACCTCCACTCCTGGTTTTGGCTCACAAAAACTTATGGAAATAACTGACCAAATAACTGATGTGAACTAAGGCTCCATTTTGCCTTTGTTTGAAGAGACATGAAAATGATTCTCAAACAATCTAAACTCCAATCACCAAACGGATTGGCTGGAGTATACATACATAGGACACAGCAGATAACATAAGTTAACCATCTGACTGGGCAAACGAAACATAGGTTGTGTTTGAACAGGGAAAGTGTTAAAAACCCACCTGGATATGTGTAGGGGAGAGATTGTGTGTGAGGAGCCATGCTATAACATAAGAACACAGCCCCCTGGATAAATGACAAGTACAGAATGCCATGCCAAGTAGAAATCTTGAACCCAACAGAAAAAATGAGCTCATGTCTCCCAACTGTCTGGTCTCACTAAGGAATATCCAGTAAAATTATTCTCACAAAGGATGAGGCGTGCACAAATGTGCCCCAAAATTGAACTTTTTTGGGAGGTTTTGAGGGCTTTCCTCTGTGGAATAGGACCAGAGCTTAAAGAGGCTCTGTCACCAGGTTTTAACCTATGTATTTTAATACATAGGTTAAAAGCCCTTAATTTGCCAATTATCCACATACCTGTATTGCAGAGTATAGCGCAGCGGTTGTGCAGAAAAGTGAAGTTTAAAAATTATGCTAATGAGCCTTCGGAGCACCGGGGGGTGGGCTCTTTCCTCTTGAGCACCGCTTCTTCACCGCCCCCCTGGGCCCGAGGCTCTACCCCATGCCTAAGTGCAAGCCCCTCTTTAACTTGACTGACAGCACTAGACCGTTTGGCCTAGCACTGAAATCCCGCGCGTGCGCAGCAGGATCGGGGCCGGTGCATGCGCAATAGCGCTTGTAGTGCTTAACACTGCAAGGGCTTCCATTCATCTGCGCACGCGCCGTCACTTCCGGGTTCAGTGAAGTGACGGCGCGTGCACGCTGCATAGAAAGCGCTTGCAGAGTTCGGCGCTGTAATCGTAGTGCGCACGTGCCGTCACTTCCGTGTTCAGTGAAGTGACCGGGCATGCGCGCTACATAGAAAGCGCTTGCAGAGTTCGGCGCTGTAATCGTAGTGCGCACGCGCCGTACATCGGGTGAATGCGCAGGCATGGGATTTCAGCGCTAGACCGAAGAAGAAGGGGGGCATGTTTATAGGATGCAGGGCGGTGTTAGGAGCACGAGGCCGTCGCAGATGCGGTGCTCAGACAAGAAGAACACGCCCCACGGTGCTCCGAAGCCTCATTAGCATATTTTTTAAAGTGCGTTTTCCTGGCTAATGGCTGATTGCTTCTGGTATATAAAGGTATGTGTGGGGAAAGGATTAAGAGCCCTATGTGCCTATATATCTAATGACATAGGTTGAAAACTGGTGACAGATCCTCTTTAAAATGTTCCTACAAATTAGGATTCACAGTCCAACAACAAGGAACATGTGTGCAGGTATGTCCCCTTTAATTTTATTATAAACTCTACTGAACTTCCTGGGCCCTGTGTTAGCTGGAGCCCATCATTATTTCAGGGTTTGGGTTCACTGGATCCATTTATCTCAAAAACAAATATTCCCTTTTCCAAATAATCAGATGTTTCTTTTAAGTTGGACAGAACATAACATGTAAGTAGGCCATACCTGCTTTTTCACCAGGATCAGTTGATAATCTAATGTGTGTCTAAGATGTGTCCCAACTCATTCTTGATGGCAGATGTTGAGGAAAGGATTGAGCATGCTGGATTTAAATATACCCAATCCTTTATTCCAGCATGAGATAAGTCTAGAGGGATCTAGCGGTGGCTTATTTTGTCTTCCCATTGAAAAGACATGCTTGCTTGGCTGAGCCAAACACACATGTTATTGGGAAAGTCAAAAGGAATAACCGTTGACCTAATGAGTGTTCAGTCAACAGCTACCTAAGATATATAGGCAACTTTAAGATGCGGATTAGTCAATAGCTACCTAAGATGTATACTCAACTTTAAGATGCGGATATCACCCACTGGCCATCAATGGTAACACAAAGAAATAACTGTGATGCTATTAGCCATCCCTTTGCCTCTTCCAGCACATTGTGACCTTTCATGATGAGAACAGAGTCCTGATACTTCCTTGATAAGCAATCTCTGCCACCTCTTTCAAGTCCTTAAGTGGGAAGTATAAAGCACATCTCATTTCCTTCGAGTCCCAACGCGTCAGCTGTTGTTTTTTTTTTTTTCAAATGAATGTTTCAATACGACTGTAATGAGGCATGATAATCCACAGCTGTAACATTCTTGGTCGAATGAATCGAGCAATCTCCAAGCAGAGTGTGTTCTTTTGTTTTGTAGGTCACGCTCAGTTTTGGACCTCATTCAGTTGAAATTATGTGGAAACATTCTTTAGCAATCCGCTATTGCGCTAAAACTGCAACTTTTCCATTTGAGCATGGATTGACCTGTGAACTTATCTTGATGGAAAGGGGCTGCTGAGACAAGAGTGCTCTTCCTTAAAGGACGTTCTCTTTCTCTCAACTTCTACCTATTATAAGGTCCAATTGCAAAACGAGTAGAGACAATCACATGTTCTTCCATTAGATTTACAATTATATATATATATATATATATATATATATATATATATATATATATATATTACAATTATATATGGCATAGAAACCAGAGACAACATTCCAGAAAAAGAACACTCAATACGTTCCTTGCATCTGTAACCTATCTATGGGAAAAATTATGCTGAGTACTTACTTGCTCTTTGTTGTAGCTCATTAGAACATTCACATCATTTTTTGGTGGCAGCCAGATAGTTCTTTCTCAGGCTTCAGAGATGACGTAGCAGAAAATTGAGACTAAAAAGGTTCTACCACTGAATTTTGTTTTTGTAAGAGAACAGGATATTTAAGACCAATGGTTTCCTTCAGGTGACATCACGATTGAATGAAATATTAAAGCTGTAGAAATAAAAAATTCTTATACTTTTTAGTGTCCTTCTTGACTAAATTTATGAAAACCAGTGACATGGGATTGGGTAGCTCTGACCAAGGAGCCATAAGGACAGGTGGCAATGTCATAACAGTAAAGGGACAAGGATGGGAATGGCTGCATGGTCATTTGAATCAGGAACTTCGGAGATGGGAGCCTGAGCTAAGTCTTACTTGGAGCAAGTGGTGGGTTTAGCAAGAAAAAGTGCAGGCTAAGAATTCGGAGCATTGAGCAAGAAGTACAGAGAGGGTGGAGACAAGATCGGAATGTTTATTTATTGGTGCTGTAGGGATTAGTCAATAAAGATGAGTGTGTACGACCGATATATTAATTGCAGCCAACGTTTTGGTCCATCCTGGACCTTGTTCATGGCCGATGTAGTTAGAAGGGACCAGAATGCAGAATGGCCATCCTGCATTCCGGTCGCTTCTAACTACATCGGCCGTGAACAAGGTCCGGGATGGACCGAAACGTTGGCCGCAATTAATATATGTGCACCCCAAGGATGGAATAAATTATCCCTTCATTTCACAAAATTTCACTGTTGAGAGCTGTGATTTGCCAGAATCTGACTAAAAGTGGGCTTCGCCCATCACTGAGTACCACATTGCAATATTTAAGTGGAGTGCCAACCCATTCTTCTACTTTGTGCAACCAATATGGCTGTCATTACTCTGCCATTGGGAAATGATATCCAACTTGAACAGCAATACTGTCAAAATGCACTCACATCGTAGGATCTGTATCAAAAACCACAAGACTTGAACCCCTATGGCTATAGTAAATCCAATGCTCCATAGAGTGATCTAATTTGGCTCTGTACAATTGAGGGGATCAGTTTTGTTCATCATACAGTGTTTTTTTTCTTTTTGAAGGCTGTATGAAATCAGATAAAGTTGTGTTTGCAATTCTACAAGCACTCTTTGGATAGGTGCAGACTTACAGAGCACCCTACAATACGAACAAGATTGAGAACTTACTTTAAAAATTCTAAGAACAAGGTCATGTGGACATTTATGAGAAGTAGTGGTAAAAACATCCTACCAGCAAGTAATAAAAATAACTTTTGTAATTTTCTACATACAGGTAGGTTGGAAAGTGATTGGTTTCAACCCTTAATCTGTGCACTTTCTTTTGTTAATTTGTTATTGGACTCCTTCTCCTGATTTGTTACCTTTGCTCAGTCATCTGCTTCAAGTTTTTCGAGATTCCATATTATTTAACAGTAATATAGAGGAGATAAGTTCAACTACAAGAAAATTTCTTGATTAAAGGAATTTTTAAAGGAATTTTTCTCTAAAACACAATACACAATACTCGGACAAGACAAAATAATTCATATCCATGTTCTTCAACTCCCGTCCTCAGGGCCCATAAATTGGGAATATCCCACAGAATGAATGGTGATTCCTGATGTATTTGACACTAATTATATGACCTGCTCAATACTGAGGGAATCCTGAAAACATGACCGGCAGGTGGGCCTTGAGGACTGTAGTTGAAGAATACTGGTTCAAAGGGGTCGTCCAGGATTAGAAAAAGATGGCTGCTTTATTCCAAAAACAACATCACCCCTGTCAACAGGTTGTGTGTGGTATTACAGCTCAGCTCCAGTGACTTCAGTGGAGAAAAGCTGCAATACCAGGCCCAACCCATCGACAGGTGTGGGTCTCATTTTGGAATACAGCAGCTGTGTTCTTCAAATCCTGAGAAAGGGGCAGGGGCCTTTAAGTAGCTACTGGACTAATACCCCCCCCCCCATAGCCATGTATTGGGGTTACTGTACAGAATATGAAGATATTTTTGATATTACCTGCTTGCTTTTAGAATTGATATATGTTGGTATATTGAGGACATGGGACTGTAGGGATAATGAATATTCATCAGCATCTCTGTACATGGGGACTTAATTGGTACTTGGGTTAAAAGCTGTTGAGATATGGAGGCTGTAGCCAAGGATATTTTGCATTAGATTTTTTTTTACTTGTAGCCAATGTCAGGAGGCAAAGAGAGCTGTCTGGATTGGTTGCTATGACAACAGTGGTCTCCAGAGAGGCCTTCAACGGATGCCTCTGAAAGACACGCATAGACTTGAAATGGAAAATCCACTTTACTGAAGCCCTTCTACAAATCAATTATTTGGTGTAACATTCAGCAGTTACATTACAAGACACCCGAGTCATTTGCATGTGGTGCAATTACAAGTAAAACGGCTGGTAGAGCCTCCTACCCTGATGCCTCAGACCACATTCATCTAGAAAAGTAAATTTAAAGGACCTACACATACATAGGAGAAATTCTGAGTAACAAGATTTGTATAGAAATCACATTCTGATTCTTAGAACCTGATGATTGCACAGAAATCAGCAGCTCTACATAGCTCTGCTTATCTCTTCAAGCAGAAGCAGCCTGTCACACATTACTTTCGCCGGAATTCCCTTTAATAAATGATTGAAGACCCATTTACATGGGCCAACTGACCAGGCAATTATCAGGGACAAACCGTTCATTCCTGATAATTGCTTGATCATATGTGGAGCATTCACCTCCTCTGTATGAGGACAATCACCTCCTCTGTATGAGGTACTGCATTCACTCATCCTCATGGGCAATCATTGTTTCTGGTCAGTAGCTCTCTGTTCACACTGGCCAATCTGCTGCTCAGAAATGATGATCTTGGGTGTTGCTTCAGCATGCTCTCACCTAATGAATCAGCTACACACCTCAGCTACTGCAGAACATTATAATACAGTACATACCTCATCTGCTGTAGAACCTCATAATACACTCCTAAGCTGCTGCAGAACATCATAATACACAGCTCAGCTGCTGAAGAACATTATAATACACATCTCAGCTACTGCAGAACCTCATAATACACCTCTAAGCTGCTGCAGAACATCATAATACACACCTCAGCTGTTGTAAAACCTCATAATACACCCCTAAACTGCTGCAGAACATCATAACACATAGCTCAGCTGCTGCATAACATCATAATACACACCTCAGCTGCTGCAGAACATCATAATAAACATCTCATTTGGTGCAGAACATCACAATACATACCTCAGTTGCTGCAGAACATCACAATACACACATCAGCTGCTGCAGAACCTCATGATACAGCATATTACATAATACAGCAAACTGAATCTTTGCCCTGGGTGAAAGAAAGCCTGACTATGATACTACCAAATCTATTTACATTCAACTAATAAGATTATGATCCTCCCCTCGTTTTTCATTTGGAAGCAAAAGGTCCATCTAGGCCGCCACTGGCTACGTAGTCGGACATCTAAAATTTTGTTCTGTATATTTGTGATCTATAATATGTTTTTAGTGTTTTCCCTTCGTTTTCAGTTAGTCGTTATTTCCTGTAGTGTCTTATATTATGTTTTTATTTTATTATACATATACATTGCTTACAATGTACGGTGTATTCCGTGTATGTTTAGACAGCAGGGAGTCTGATACAGGTGACCCCTTATCTTGGTCTTGACCTAAGTGGAGAGCTCTGGAGGACTCAATGTGGCACATTTATTAGGCTACTTTCACACTTGCGTTTGCAGGATCCCTTTGTGAGATCCATCACAGGCTCTCACAAACGGTCCTAAACTGATCAGTTTTTCCCTAATGCATTCTGAATGGAAAAGGATCCGTTCACAATGCATCAGTTTTGCTTCAGTTCAGTCTCCATTCCGTTTTGGAGGCGGACACTAAAAAGCTGCCTGCAAACGGATCCGTTTTGTCAGACACAATAGAAAACGGATCCGTCCTCCATTGACTTTCAATGGAGTTCATGACGGATCCGTCTTGGCTATGTAAAAGATAATACAAACGGATCTGTTCAGAACGGATGCAGACGGTTGTATTATCATGACGGATCCATTTGTGAGAGCCTGGACGGATCTCAGAAACGGATCCTGCAAACGCAAGTGTGAAAGTAGCCTTAAGACCGGCGTTTTAGACGCCCATCTTAAAGGGAGTCTTTCACCTGTTTTTCACCTATATAACTAAAAGCACTGCCCCACAGAAGATTGCATACACATCCCAGACATACCTGCGTGCACTGTGTGTCTGTATTCCATGTCCAGGAAAACAGCTCCCAAGTGCCCAGCTCTGCTGCTGCAAGTGTCCAAAGCAAACCAGACTGAAGAGGGGAGGGCTGCTTTAGCTGCTCATATCTTGGGATTGGTAGCAGATAGAAAAATGGTCCTGACCTTCTTTGAAAGCTGGCATTCCAAGCTTTCAAATGATACGAAAATATAATGCCACAGCATTATATCCAGTATATCAGAAGATATAGCTCTTAGAAATTGAGTCGGGAGAGAAAGCTGTTTTTACTTTCACTTTCAGCTGGGCACTTGGGAGCTGTTTTCCTGCAGAATAAAAGTGCTTTTCCTGGACATGTAATACAAACACAAAGTGCACACAGGTATGTCTGGAGTGAGTCTGCAATCTTCTGTGGGGCACTGCTGTTAGTTATATAGGTGAAAATTAGGTGAAAGACTCCCTTTAATAAAGGCCCATAGCTGGTGGTGGAGCCGCTTGCCGGCCCGTCCCGTCCCTGCCCTTGCCACGTCCACAATTTTAGACCTGGCGTGAGCAGCAAAAGGTCACAGATAACGGTGCACCTAACTGCTGTGCCGCCATCTGCGCCTGAAATACGCCTAATTTAGGAGTATTTCAGATTAGTAAATTGCCTCCAATGTCTCTATTTAATTCAATAAGTGAAAAACATATTTCAATGGGATATTTCAAGGAACATTGAGATCAACAGGCAGGGTTCCCTTACTCATAACAAACTGATCACAAAGGAATCCCTCCTGTCTCAACTATGCACACACACAATCAGCTAGAGCAGGCATAGCCAACCTGCGGCTCTCCAGCTGTTGTAAAACTACAACCCCCACCATGCCCTGCTGTCGGCTGATAGCTGTAGATAATCTGAGCATGCTGGAAGTTGTAGTTTTGCAACAGCTGGAGAGCCTTAGGTTGGCCATCCCTGAGCTAAAGCTATAAAGACAGACCCACAACCTTTTCTTAGTATTTACCGTTAAGAATGTGAGATCCATCAACAGGTTTGTTGATAGTTTCCTATCAGGAGCAAGATAGAAACTAAAAATGGTAAAACACCTAAAAAAAAAACCTAAATGCAAATTAATTGAAAGTTGCTAATTGTGTGGGCCCATGTTAGGAGGAGCTTCACTCCTCTAAGCACGTGAGAGGCACTGTATTATCTAACGACCAAGCCAGCAAACAGACCAGATTTAAACCAAGTACATGTCAAAGTTTGGTCCACCATGTCCCCACAAGTGACTTTACTATGTGTCCCTCATATTGCGTTGAAGAATAACATATACCAGGTTGCTCATCTGGTAGAAGACAATGCAGCAGTCATCACTAGGAGTTGTTTCACTGTAGTTAAAGGTCAAACCAATGGCCTCTAATTAATAGGGTTAAAGGTCCTTTTACACGGGCCGATTATCGGCCGAAAAATCGTTCCTAGGAACGCTAGTGCCGATAATCGGCCCGTGTAAAAGTGGCCCTAATCAGCCGACGAACGAGCAAAACGCTCGTTCGTCGGCTGATTGGATCTTTTGTAGAAACCAAAAGATCCAATCTGTCGGGCGCACATCGCCCTGTGTAAACAGGCGATGTGCGCCTGACAGTATGGAGCTTCCCGGCCGCACGAGCGATACAGCGATCACTCGTGCGGCCCGGCGCTCTATTCGTCGGGCCGTGTAAAGGCTCCCTGCCCGAGCGCCGATATCGCTGATCAGCGCTCGGGCAGGGAGAATAATCGGCCCGTCTAAAAGGGCCTTAAGAATGTCTGGAGTCAAATATCGTGCCACAAAGAATATTGAACTAGACTGACTTCTAGTAGGACCCTAATCTGCAAAGGTTATCATATTACTTTGTGGTTCTCTGGTACAATCACATTGTAGTAGCCTGATAGCATTTGTTAGCTGCATTCCTTTATCTTGACAGACCACTGGAAAAAGAAGTACACTCTGGAATGGCCATCTATTGAGAGAACATGACAGACCCTGCACCACCTAGAAGGAGCTAGAGGTGGAAAAACTAGGTATGTTACAGTTGGGATCATCTAAGTCCAAAGTCCAATTAATTTGGGGTAGTTTAGGGTCTGAATTCATTTGAGGGTCAAATCTGGGATATAAAATATGTACTTCAATTATATATGGTACCACAACATGCATTCATGAATGAGTAAATACCTGGCTAAGAGGAGCGTAATGGTTGGGGGTTTGGTCTGTTAGAAAGTTGTTACAACCAAAATTAGTTCTGGGGACCAAGAATTCTCATTACTGGCTGTGGATCATATGCTAGTGATGTGATATATCAGTACATTAAGAATATGGAGTGTATGGCTGGAGAAATATCTTTGATAGAGCACGTAGGCTACGATGACAGGCAGAGCTGCAGAACGCAAGTGGTATTTCACCTTGCACCATCAACATTTCACAAGTCATCACATAAGAATTTAACCTTCACACGCATTTAAGCACAGCCATCTCTTTACAACATGGAGGTTGCCATGGTAACTGGTAAGCTGGAATTAAAAAGGAAACGGAATGCACTCGTATAATGCCTTAAGCATGTTCTGCAATATGGTTAGCATGATTTTACTGCCCAGTACACAGTTATAAATCAATTACATGAATCCATAAATCTCTACCACAATTATTTTTCAAGGTGACATCTGTCCCCCAGGGGAGCTATTCAGTCGTCATCTTACCAAACCATACACAACATACAGTTCTCTGCACCCCGTCCCCTTCAGTTCTTATCAATTTCAGTGGCCTTGAGCTCTGACACGGTGTTGGTTCAGTAAAGGTATTTATTACAATGGAACTGTTCTGCATAGATGAGACAAGGCGCCGGTAAAATCAATGGCCTTTTTTTTTTTTTGAGCTCCAGATCCCTTTGTTTCTGGCACCAGCAAAATTCCCAGCTCACAGGCTGAGAACAGTGTCAATGTCAGGAATGTATTGTAGACCAAGTCCAGATTCAGGCTGGCCAATCAAAGGAAAAGAGGATACGCTGGTGGGCCCAGATTTGGCATCAATAATTTGTCCCAGCCAAAACTGAGCCCCTAACCACCTAACCACTAGATAGTTGACAAATGTTAGATAGGAAGTGGTCCAACCACTGGGCACCCTACGATCACTAGAGAAGATAAATATATAAAGAGATTTGCCCATCTGGGACACTAGGATATGCCATGAATGTCAGGTAGGTGTAGATCTCACCTCTAGGACCCACTCCTATCTAGAGAATGGGAGCCTGAAAGTGAAAGAAAGTGCACACTATTGGACTGACAGAAATACCAGGGGTGCACCACCAATGAGGCCAGGTCAGGCGATCCTCAGCCTCAGGCAGCACCAAGTAGCGGCAAGAGAGGGGCAGCCAAAGGGCCACGGGCTGAAGGGAAGGGGTTAGGTTAAAGGGGTTTTCGGAGTTATTTTTTTGTCCTTTGTATGTTTCTAACTAGTCAAATACAACAGCTTTTCCATACACTTTCTGCTTCTAAAGCTGCTGGTTCATCAGATTTCACTCAGGGTCACATGACCTGTGATATCAGCTTCCCTGCCTGCTAATCTTGTATTCGTGCACAGAGCCTGTACACAAGACTTCACTGTGCTGGCCACGCCCCCCCCCCCCCCCCCCCCCATCTCTGCCTTATCTGCTCTCTCCCTGGATTCTTTCAGATAAAACATTAACCCCTTCAGCCAGAACACACTGAAGGCTTTACAACAGCAGCTGTAGATGTAAAGAGACACAGGATCTGCCCTCCTCACCCTACAGACACAGAGCTGATACTGGAGATGATCTGGAGGAGATGCAAAGTATTGTATTGTACAAGAAAGGTAGGGGGAATACCCTGTGTGTATCAGCAGTGTCATTGTACAGCTGGGACTTGTAGTCCTACACATACAACATGCTGCTGAGTATTCCAGCAGACATGTCATTCAGGCCAGAAATATAGATTTGTTTTGCCTAAAACGTGCTTAACTTAGTTATATATTGCTGCCCATCAGATTTACAGTACTATACATTTTTTTTATAACTCAGACAACCCCTATAAGGAATTGTCATTAGGGAGGGAGGGGTGCAAATCCCTTTCAGTCAAATATCTGACACCCTGCAGCAGTGATCCCCAAGACCAACACAAAGACCCAATTTCAAAAATGTTTTTGGTGTTCTAATAAAAGATAAAACTATTATCTAAAAAAAAAATATGAAGCAACTTTTCAAATCCCCTTGATTACAAAAATACCGCCATTTTATGTATATAGCACCTATGCCGATCTATGTGTCTCAACGACTACAGACTACAAACAAACTTTTTACAGACTGACCCTACAGCCATATATTATTCTGCCCCTTCCACTCCCCTTTATTCCTAACCTAGAGAAAGTAGGAACTATTGGGGTTTATTTGTAGAGCTGTATACACATTTCAGTAGGCTATTGGCAGTCCACTTAGGCCACTTTCACATAGTCAGTGTTTGATCAGTGATTTTCAGGTCCAAAACACAGAACAGATGCAAATCTCTCCATTATACCTTATCTCTGTGTACCCTCTACTCCTGGTTTAGGGCCTAATAGAACAGTCCTATCCTTGTCCGTAATGTGGACAATAATAAGTCAAGCAAACACTTAGCGGTTATCTGCCAAAAAATTGGGCAGTGTAAAGCCTCATACACACATCTGTGGAACACTGTTCTCGACGGACAGCACACAACCCCATTCATTTTAATGTGTTTTTTAGCATGGATGCATGCTATATTTTGTCCGTGTTCACGGATCCATCATGCCCATTATAGTCTATGGGTCCGTGAAAACCATGGCTGCAACACGGATGCCATCTGTGTTGCATCCGTGTTTCACGGATCATTAGGAAGAGATGCTTTGAAAACTATTTTTCAGCTGTGCAATGTCAGTGAAATACGGATGGCATACGGACAGCAAAAAACGGACACACGGACCCAACAGGGATCCTTCACGGACAGCTTCACGGATGCATCGCTGACCATCTTCTCATGGATTTGAGCATGGACATGGCCATGTGAATTAGGCTTAATACTGACTTTAGCCTCACGTTCACTGATGAAAATCACTGATCAAACACTGACTATGTGAAACTTCTTAAAGTTTACACAATAAACAATAAAAAATAATCTCATCTCCTGACACCAGGATAATCAATAGGATAGTTGTAGTAGCCAAAACAACAATGTACCATAAAGACTGACTGCAACAATGTAACATGAAGAGTTGCCAGAATTCTGATTGAGCACAGCAATGTGATAATCTCAGTCCAACAGTAATGTAAGTCACACAAATATTAATATACAGATTTTATACTCAGGTACATACTATATTTTATAGAACCCCTTTAATATTCAAGCAGTAATTTTATGGCCTGCAGGTGGCGTTGTCTCCACTTTGTTGTTTTGCTTTTTGATGGGCAGAATACTGTACTGTGCTGCGCTGTAAAACCAGACGGCCCCGTTATGACTCAATGGAATCGATTAGAATTTTATACAAAACAGATCCATCATATCAGTCATGAATCCGCTGAAGAAGTGTTCCTTCATTGACTGGACAGCTATAAAATACTATTAAATTAAATCAAATTATAATGATTATAGACATAGAAAAATATCAATAGCATTCAATAGTCCAGAAAGTCTGATCAACCAGTATAATATACTACAGTATAATGTGAATTGAAACCAACAGACTATCTAATGTATATGTGTGTGTGTGGGGGGGGTGTTCTGGACCTCCCTGAACACAGTGTTGGGAAAGAATAGTCAAGCAGGTTGGATTTCGACATATCCATTCTGTTAGTTCTCAACAGAGATAAACTGCCGCCTTAGGAGACTGGCAGGGGCTTATACATCTCTTCCTACTGAGAAAGATGTGTGCTCGGCTGAGTCGAGTATGCATGTGTATGAGCATTCAGCCAATAGCTATACACAATGATTAGTACCTTAAAAACAGAAGAATGAGCAGAGACATCTACCTAAAGATACTTGCTGAACTTTCTCAAATATCATTGGCACCAATTTAAAAGAATTTTTCAGTAGATGGCTTCTCTTTAAAGGGCATCTGTCAGCAGTTTTGTACCTATGAAACTGGCTGACCTGTTACATGTGCACTTGGCTACTGAAGGCATTTGTACTGGTCCCATGTTAATATTTGCCTGTATTGCTGAGAAAAATGTTTTAATATAAGCAAATATTCCTGGGGGCGTTGCCGTTACTCCTAGAAGCTGTGCACTCTCTGCAACTGCCGCAACCTCTCTACTTTGATTGGCAGGACCAGGCGTCATGATGTTTTCACTGCCTGGCCCTGTCAATCAATCAAAGTGCAGAGGGTACAGCAGTTGTAAAGAAAGCTGACCCTCTAGGAGTAACAGCAACGCCCCCATTGCTCAGAGGCTCAGCTTTCTTTACAACTGCCGCGCCCTCTGCACTTTGATTGACAGGATTAGGCAGTGAAAATATCATCATACCTGGCTCTGTAAAACAAAGTGCAGAGGGATGTGGCAATTGCAGAGAGAGCAGAGCCTCTAGGTGTAACAACAACGCCCCAGTTGCTCCTACAGGCTCATTTGCATATATTAAAACATCATTTTTCTCAGCAATGTGGGCACATATGAACATGGGACCAACACAGATGCCTTCATTTGCCAAATGCATATGTAACAGGTCAGCCAGTTTCATAGGTACAAATTTGCTGACAGATGTCCTTTAGGGCTCATGCACACAAACGTATTTTCTGTGTCCTATTATTGTCCGCATTATGGACAAGGATAGTACTGTTCTATTAGGGGCCAGCTGTTAAGTTCTGCAAAATACAGAATGCACACGGATGTCATCCGTATTTTTTGCGGATCAATTTTTGCGGAACGCAAAATATATACGGTTGTATCCATGAGCCCTTAAGTGAAGAAACATTTAGGTCAGTACGACAGCAGTCAATATTAATACCCAGGTAATGGTATAATGGCTTACAGTAGAGACACATACGGCATCAGCCACTCTAGATACCTCCTTGTGTACTATTGTGCTTCTCCTCTCTGGCTTGTACCTACTTAAATACTCAAGATGTCACTATTGAGTAAGCTTACATTGCAACAATGATATTTAAAGGGCAGTTCCATCTACCTCAACAGTAAAAAAATAAATAAATAAATAAAGCAGAAATCAACAAATTATTGTGTTATCTATTCCTGTAGCTTAAGGGGTACTGGCTCTCCTTATGGAAACCAGCTGTGTATGGAGACTTAGAGGCAATGCTCCATGAGAAAATAATATGCAGAAAACCATCTGACTAGTGCCACTTCCAAAAGGTGGCATTAGTGAGAGGGTTGTCTTTCTCTAGGGGGATACCTCTTTGCATCTACTTGTGTAAAAAGACCTTATTCAGCTGATTCTTCATTATATCTGTGGCTTGGAATGCTGGATGACAACCATAGCTGCTACCCAGCTTTCCTAGAGTCCTAAATGGCAAATCAGCCTAGTGATTTGAGGATATCTCCCCATCCTCGATTGCTGTACAACGAAGGTTTACTATTCAATAGGAAAGCTGTGAAGGCAGCCATATTGGTTGTCATCTGAAGCTCTTGGGCCCCAAAACCATTGTATTATTGTGTTTTCTTATGTGGCTGAGGAACCATTGGAACTTCTCAGACACCACAGCCAAGGTACTATTTCTACACCCCCTATAGTTACGCCTGTGGTTGTCACGCTGCTTTTGCAGTGAAGATGACGACTAATGACCAGATTTTTTTAGGGTGTGGTTCCCTTTAAATAATTAAAAAGGTAATTTGACACTTTATATTTACTTGAAGACTAATATGAAATGATACTCTCATAATTGATACTACACATTTTTTGGATTTTCTATACAGAACAAAGTAATCTCCTGATGGCTTTAGATGGCTGATCACAGTGATGGACGATGGGCCAATAACATGGAGACAATGAAGACGTCTTAGTAAAAAATAATATATTTTAGTGCATATTTGGCTACTTTAACATTCATGCAATATATTCCCTTGTAGCACAATATGCGTTAATTCTGACCCTCTGTTTGAGCTCTGGCCCCTTGATAAAAGTTTGTCTCTATCATTTACTTTCTGGTCTAAGATATGTCAAAATAAAATATGTACAGAACCCATTTTTTACCTTACAAATGAAGGCACTTACAGATAAGGAGATATTTGGTTAACAAAAAGAAAAAATAAACAGCAACACAAAACGTGGAACCCTTTCCAAATAGGTGAGTTGTGCAGGAATCCCTAGCAGCCAAAGGGTTAAAAAAATGCCATACTCATCGGCAATGATGTAAACAAATTAAGATCCGTGCAAAAAAACTGCAGATGTTTATACACCTGGGTGAGAAGACGAACCAAAAAGTTGACCCAAGTCCCCCTAGAATGGCTTTAGGATGATCTTAAGTGCATCATGGTCATCTTCTTTTGTAATATTTTCCATTTTTGTGCAAACTTTGAAATAATAATGAGGGCTCAATGATGATTTTGAAGCAAGGTTAGGACAAAAATCTTAAAATGGGAAATAGGATGTTTTTGTCGCCTCTCTTCCAGAACAGTTGGTCTTCAACCCTGATAGCTCCTGAATGTCCTCCCCATAGAACACTGTTGTGTTGTTCAGAGTTTATCACATAGATGGCACTGATACAAAAATCTATCCATAGCAGCTTGTGCCATATAAATTATGTGCTACTGTGTGATTCCTGTAGGATGGCATCTGCAGCTGATGCATGAAGAAATATTAATAATCCTTGGGAAACACCAAAAAAGTGTCCTCAGATGCATTCACCGCTCATGATGAGGATGATGAGAGCAATGATGATCTGGGAATAATTGAGTACAAGCTTGATACAATATGACAATTTCTTGTAGATTGAAGGTGGACTATGTATGTTTCTTATGCAACCACAAGATCCATAATTCTAGAGACACAATAATAATTGCAGGACAACCTTACAGCTATGTACTTTCATTGGCAAACATCTACAGTATAGTCTTTGACTATCCACAGTGACTGGTGATGAGGTCATGAAACCATGGGACCAGCATTTATTGACAGTTTTGAAGAACTTACCAAGAGGTCATACCTCTGTTAACTTTTTGGGTTCTCCATAATGTTGGTTGGTAGTGAAGTGAGAGTATTTGGCATCATCCATGTCTTCTGATTCCATATAATCCGATTTGTTGAATGATTGTTTGCTTTCACTCTTTTTCAGGTCTCCATAAGAAGAGGGCTGTTGTCCACAGGTCACATGGGTGTACTGAGAATGCTCTTCATGGTCTGTCTCTCTATGGTAAAAGTAGTTAAAATTGGAGACAATAACAGGAACTGGGAGTGCAATGGTTAATACACCAGCTATGGCACAGAGAGAACCCACTATTTTTCCACCAATGGTCAGAGGGTACATATCACCATACCCAACAGTTGTCATGGACACTACTGCCCACCAGAAAGCATCCGGAATGCTGGTAAATAAAGACTCAGGGTCATCAGTCTCTGCAAAATACACTGCACTAGAAAACAAGATGACGCCAATGAAAAGGAAGAAGATTAGAAGACCTAATTCCCTCATACTGGCTTGCAATGTCTTCCCTAAGATCTGAAGACCTTTAGAATGTCTAGAGAGCTTGAAAATCCTGAAGACCCTCACCAAGCGGATGACCCTCAGAATAGCCAAGGACATGGCCTGCTGTCCATTGCTACCTTGCTGCTCAGCCAGCTCGGTCCCTAAGGTGATGAAATAAGGTATAATAGCCACAATGTCAATGACATTCATCATGTTCTTGAAAAAAGCTGGCTTGCTAGGACAGGCGAAGAACCTGACCAAAAGTTCAAAGGAGAACCAGATGATGCATAGGGTCTCAATGAGGAAGAAAGGGTCGGTGAAGGGACTGTCCTTCATGGCATGGGTTCCATTGACCAAGAAATGTTCACCTGACATTCTCGGTTCTTCCCTGAACTCCGGAAGTGTCTCCAAGCAGAAGATGACTATGGAGATAAGAATGATGAGGACTGAAACAATTGCGATGCCCCTGGCAGGTCCGGAACTCTCAGGATACTCAAAAAGTAGCCAGACCTGTCTTTGAAAGTCATTGTCAGGCAATGGTCGCTCCTCTTCCTTTATGAATCCTTCATCATCCCTAAAGATCTCGATCACCTCCTCTCCCAGTTCATAAAATTTAATCTCCTCTAAGAAGATGTCAACCGGGACATTGACAGGTCTACGAAGCCTTCCCCCAGACTGATAGTAATACAAGATCGCATCAAAACATGGTCGGTTGCGATCAAAGAAATACTCATTCCTCAGAGGATCAAAGAAGCGCATTCTCTTCCTGGGGTCGCCTAGTAAGGTTTGGGGGAACTGGGCAAGAGTTCTCAGTTGGGTCTCAAAGCGAAGCCCTGAGATATTGATGACCACCCTCTCACAGCAGTCCTGGGTCGCTCTTTCAGGGTCATAGCCCTCTTGCCCCATGGCACTGAGGGACACCAGGGTCTCATCCACATTCTCCCCAGACACTACAGTCATGTCTCCAGCTTTGGGGTATCTCAATGGGTTGGAGTCCTCCTCAGCACCCTGGACCTTGCAGAGCCGCACCCCAGTAATCACTCCCTTCTCAGTCTATGCACCTATAATTCCAAGATGATTGACAGCTCTTTGGCTGTGGTGCATCCTCTGTTCTGTGAAACTATCACAATGAAGCTTGAATCCATGGCTGCAATAAGTGTCACCCTGTTGCAACCATCTCCTCCGCGGCTTTGGGTCTTCTAATTGGGCAGCAGCATGTCTCCTTGCAATCTGTTGATTGTAAGTGCCTGCTGGTGACTGGGACCCCTCCTTGTGACAGATCCTTGGCGGTGACACCAGACTGGCTGTCACTGAGGTAGAGGAGCAGCTCCAGTCTCTCGCCCTCCCCAGAAGCACACTGACGTCCAGGGGGAGTGTCACATAAGAAGCAGCCACCTCTCATTGAGCTCACTGCCAGCCCTCTCCTCTGCCCCTCCCTTCTATTGCAGACCATACACAAACTACACGACCCACGATGTGTTCCATAGGAATGAATGGGCTGACTGGGCATTTCCAGCATGGCAAGGCACAGGGGCCCAGAGCTACTGCAGCACCACTAAACAAGAACCAAGAAGCACCACAAGAGCTGGTTTATGCAGAAGCTGCAGAACATCTTGGAAAATAACATCTGATAAGTAACTTTCCCATGACAGATGCTGCGGATGCTTGTTCTGTTCTTAAATTACTCACCATGTATAACGAGTTGAAGGGAATATGAGACATATAGATGATAGACAGATAATAGATGATAGATAGATAGATAGATAGATAGATAGATAGATAGATAGATAGATATTAGGAATGACATAGACAGAAGCTAGATGTAAATCATAAAAGACAGAAGATAGGTGTAAATATCAAATAGATGACAGAAAGATGGATGGATAGATATTAGATAGATAGATAGATAGATAGACAGATAGATAGATAGATAGATAGATATGGGAGAGAGAGAATAGATATGGGAGATAGACAGACAAATGGAGGGACATAATTAAAGAACTCCCGACAAAAATTTTATTCCATGTCCTGCTAGAAATGTACATGATGTAATCTGTAGTGAATGTCATTTTCTTACCAGTGTCTGCATTTTTGACTTATATCATCCTGAAGTTTCTTATCTGTGTCATGTGACCAGCAATTAGACCCACCAACTCACACTTAGACTTATGTGTGGACAGGAAGTCTAATTCTCTATGTATTCCTATGAGACTGAAAGTGAGGCTCCCATAGGAATGAATAGAGCAGTTACTGGCTTGCTGTCCTGGGTCAGTTGGAGGTCAGGGAGTTGGTCACATGACCCAGCTACAATAAGAAGAGAGGTTTTTACTCACAGAAACAGTCACTGATAAGAAAATGACAATCACTACAGATTATATCATGCACCTTTCTAACAGGTCAGAGAACAAAAAATGTTGCGGGAGTTCTTCTTTAAATAGACAGAAGATTCAAATATTTCTGTTTTCTGATTTTTTAATATCCATTGGACCTATTGCCTGCAGTCTGGGAGAGATTGCACCCATCTCCCCATCTCCATCACCTCTGACTGTGCTGATGTGTTGTTAGATAGATAGATAGATAGATAGATAGATAGATAGATAAGGCTGGTTTCACACTGGCGTATGAGAGCTCTGGCAGGGAACAGCCTTCCGGAGCTCTCTGGATCTGGCATTGTTGGAAGCTGCCTGAATGTCCACCAGCCCCATGAACTATAATAAGGTTATATATATAACTATAGGCGCATCAGTATTTGTCCAGCTAATTCTCTGCATATTTGCCAGTTTGCAGCCAGATCTATGCCAGTCTCCATTATAGTTAATGGGGCCAGCGGACATTCAGGCAGCTTTTGGCAATGCCAGATCCAGAGAGGTACGGGAGGCTGTTCCCTGCCAGAAAAGCCTACCGGGGCTCTCACACATTAGTGTGAAACTAGTCTAATAGATCAATAGAGATATAAGACTCTGCCTTGTTATGCACCCTTACACAGGTGCCACATGAAAGCTACTATCTTGTCAGGTGATCAGCAGCACATTTGCATAAGGCAGTTATCAGGAATGATTGTATGAGTGCTTATTTCTGATAAAAGATCTGATTCTGAGCTCATGTGAAAGGGCTTTTAGTCTATGTTCACATGGGCTGGATTTAAAGCAGATTCTGCACCGAACACCAATGACAGCTGAATGAGGTTTCCACCGTCCCGTTGCATCAGAAATCTTCCATGCTGATATCAATCCACAGCAAGTTAGTAACGTATCAGTTTTTTTGCTGTGGATTCCAAATGGGAAACAGAAGGATTAGCCCCATCGATGACAACAGGTCAGTTCTAGATTCCTGCCACAGAAATAGACATGGCATTCTGATCCAAAGTGTGAACATACCCTACCTTCATATCCCTTCATTCCCCTCATCTAATGATCCGCCTGTGTGCCAGTATACAATGTAATTCTGTCATTCTTTTCATGAAGCAGAAAGATTAGGATGAACGCTACCTCTTTAGTAGACTGATTGACCTTGTCCTGCATGGGCACTGGAGGACAGATAAATAGGCCACTCTTGTCTTCTAGAGCCTGTGGGACCAGCCACCATGAATGCAATCATGTCTAGTGAACTTGTGGTGGTCTCCCAAGTCTTCAGATGAAATATGATTTTTATTTTGCCATTGGTAAAACATTTATACAGACGTTCTGGGAACAGACATTCTCTAAAAGTATCTGGGAGTCTAGAGAGACTGGAACAACTGACAGATAATGTATCTTTTAAGACAAATGATGAATTGCTCCTGGCGTGTTGGGTGAACTCCTTGTAACATGACATTGAAGGCTGGAGTAACATTGCCCGGGGGAAATTACACCAAGGTTACAAATGTGAACAACCGATCCTTGCAGGAAATCTTCGCTTGTCTAGGTCTTATAAGGTAGCTGCAGTTTAGACAGAGCAGCAATGGATGTTTTATGAGAAGACTTAGGTCGCTTTCACACGGTCAGTATTTGGTCAATATTTTTGCATCAGTATTTGTTAGGCTACTTTCACACTTGCGTTAGCCTGCTGGATCCGTGCTATCGCAAGTTCACCATGCTGGCAGTAGTCCACTCTGGCCCCATTCACTATAATGGGGGCGGGCCAAAGGTCCACTTGCAGCACGGCAAGCATGCCGAGAGGCGGCTGGATAAAAACCTCAGCATGTTGCAGTTTTATTCCGGCCGCCTCTCGGCCGCCTCCAGCCCACCCCCATTATAGTGAATGGGGCCAGAGCGAACTCTCGCCAGCACGGTGGACTTGAGATAGCAAGGATCCGGCAGGCTGGTCTGACAGGGGGCTACCACAAGTGTGAAAGTAGCCTAAGCTAATACCAGGAGTTGGTCCAAAACACAGAGGAGGCACAAATATTTCTAGTATACCTTATCTCTGTAAGTCCCACTATTGGTTTTGGCTTACAAATACTGACCAAATACTGAAACAGACCTTAAGGGGTCTTAAGAGGTTTTCCAGTTTTCCATTGATGACCACTCCTACTGATAATTCATCAATATCAGAGGAGATGTCCATCTTTTTATATGCTGAATTTTATAGTCAGCACATGTAAATGGCTGAGGCATGCCCTTCTTTCAACTGTATCTGCATCCTGAGGACATGGATACAGTTAAATACAATGGTGAAGCAGGAAGCCTTCCGCCCCCTGCTCCACCATTCACCGGATGGTGCTCTCCCCTGCAGCATTTGCAATGCAATGACGTCATTGTGCTCCCCAGGAGCATTGGAGGCTTCACTACTGTAAGGGGGCACTAACAGGGCAACATTATTATAAGGGGGCATAACTACTAAGCTGGGGCACTATTGGGCCTTCTGTGTGGGGGCACTAAGGGGCTGCTATTACATGCAGCAATCTCTTCCTAGTTTAGGGAGGATTGATTGTTATACCTTCGCTCTTTCCTATACTGAATGATTGTTTGCCTGCAGCAGATTGTAATTAGACATCACGATCTGCCACCTGCAAACAATTTTTTAACCTGTCAAAACATTTGGTTTGCTGATGAACAAGCATTTGCTCATTCATCGGGCAATCGGCAGCAGTATTAGGGGTCTTTCACACGAGTGGATCCTGTGCGTGGAATCCTCTGCGTGAAAGAGTGCCAAGCCCCGTTCAGGAGAGCAGAGACACGGAGCATTATCATGATTGATTGAGATAAAGTTGTCACTGTGATGTTGTAGTAAAAAGGTCACAGAGAGGCACGGAGCATTATTAATCATGTTAATGCTCAGTGCCTCTGCTGTCCGGAACAGGGCTTGGCTCTCTTACACGCAGCAGATTCCTCGAACAGGCTAGACTGCTAGGTGATCGCTAATGAGTATTACTATGAATGCTCGTTAGCGATCATCTGCCGAAAAATCGTCCGGTGTAATACTGGCTTTACTCTGCTGGCTTGCCTCCTAACCCTGGGAAGAAGGTATAGTGGCTCCCTCTGTAGTGGCTTCAGGCAGTCAAAATCTTAATTTTATGACCATGTGAAGGCAGGCGCCCTACTGTCAGTACTGTGTACTGAGGGAAACTCTACTGGCAATGTTTATGTGGAACGCTGTTTGTAGCATGTGTTATTGGGGGCATTTTGCTGGCAGTGTTTATGGGGGCACTGCTGACCTTAATCGTGTCCCTCTGTTGTTGCTGTCATTGCAGTTATCTTTCTCTCCATAAAGGGTGGTGGCAGTCAGGAGGAGATATTACCAGATACCAACACTCAAAACCATTTCTAGCTCCTTCTCGTTTTTCAAGCTCCAATGAAAAGGAGGCAGAGAAGCAGAAATGTGATCATATTTATCGAATGGTCCACACCATTGATTCAACAGTGACCTTTACTGCTTGACCCTGCCCTCAGCAGCTCAGACTAATCTTGGCATTTTGCCACTTCATGTAAGTCATGTGCACTCAGGTTTGCATGTAAATGTCTATTGTTCTGAAGACACGATTTGTAACAGAAGCATCTGGTATACAAGTAAATTGTTTCTTAAAGGGGTTGTCTCTAGATAGATAGATAGATATTAGATAGACAGATAGACAGAAAGATAGATAGATATTAGATAGACAGATAGACAGAAAGATAGATAGATATTAGATAGACAGAAAGATAGATAGATAGATAGATAGATAGATAGATAGATAGATAGATAGATAGATAGATACCCGTATATGCCGGCGTATAAGACGACTGGGCGTATAAGACGACCCCCAACTTCTGCCCTAAAAATATAGAATTTGGTATATACTCACTGTATAAGACTACCCCTCTCCCAAATGAAAAAAAGTCTGCTTTGATTTCAACATGTTAATTTTAATTCAAATGCATATGACATGCAGGTACTGTATATAGCAGCAAAACTGTCACTTATAAACATAAGGTTGTTTCAAACATGTACGGTAAAGCTAAAACTTTGCAAAACAAACAAGAGAGCAAGTGCCTGGTGATCATAACTGTAAGCTGCGATATTGTAACAGGTCTTGCTGGCATGACAGTTTCCCTTTAAAAGCCTTCAAAATCCTCCTGAGAATATAGAGAATAGTATGCTACTTCAGTATGCTAAGAGCAGGGGGCCGCAGTGTGTGAGGTATAACCAATAGGATTAGTGCAGGGGCGGGGAGTCACCGGGAGGAGAAGGGGGGCGGGGTCGGCACTTATTGTAGCAATATGCACACTTACACCAGCATGTAAGCTCTTCATTAATATCACAGCATGGATGCGAGGTGAATCTGGCGTTACTGCACCGCCAGCTTTCCCCTCGCATCCATGCTGTGATATTAATGAAGATCCGACATGCTTCTGTAAGTGCCGCCTGTGACCCCCAGCTCTGTGACGCCGACCGCTGTGACGGGGCGGCTGCATTAGCATACAGCGCGCCGCCCCGTCAGCGCGTACTAAGCCTCTTCTAATGACTGTGAAAGGCGGACTGCCGCGCATGCGTGGCGGTCCCAGGAAGCGGCTCTCTACGCGCTGACGGGGAAAAAAAAAACACCTCACACAGTGCGGCCCCCGTATATCCGGCGTATAAGACGACCCCCCACTGTAGCCATTATTTTAAGGGGTTAAAAAGTAGTCTTATACGCCAGTATATACTGTAGATAGATAGATAGACTGGTTTCACACTGGCGTATGAGAGCTCTGGCAGGGAACAGCCTTCTGGAGCTCTCGGGATCCGGTATTGTTGGAAGCTGCCTGAATGTCCACCAGCCCCATGAACTATAATAAGGTTATATATATATAACTATAGGCGTATCAGTATTTGTCCAGCTAATAGAAGATAATAGATAGATAGATGGATAGATAGATAGATAATAGAACAATAGATGCCAAAAAAGTTAGAACATGTCCTATCTTTTGCCGCATCTTGTGGATCGTGGACACATTAAAGTCAATGAGTCCACGCTGCGAAGCAGAGTTCACATGGCCGATGCTTGTGTTTTGTGGACCTGCTGTTTGCAGTCCATAACACAGGCACAGCGGCCCCACGGTCGTGTGAATGAGGCCTTAAAAACATCCAGATGGCCGGAAACCCAGTGACAGAGGGTCACAGGTTACAAAAGACATCATATTATAAATGGAATAGAGATTCAACAGGCAATTAGTGACATACAAGAAAACAGCATGAGTGCTGGATACATAGTAATAGAACTGCTTTATAAAAGATTAACAGATTCGATACGTGGAAAGAAATGACAGTACATGAAAGGTACATAGAGCTTGCAATATGGATAGGAAGGAAAATTCAATGGCATGGTATACTACCACTACAGGGGAGAGCATTATATATATATATATATATATATATATATATATATATATATATATATATATTTCCATTAAAGGGGGTCATACTACAGGGGGACTAAAGAGGGAACATTATATATACTACCACTACAGGGTATTATAATACAAGGGCACTATAGAGTGGGCATTATAATAAAGACTGAAGCACTTCAGAGGACATTATACATACAAGCACTACAGGGCGATTCATTATATGTACTGGCACTATTATAACACACATTATAATACAGGGGGCACTACAGGGATCATTATAACTACAGTGAGCACTGGGAGATTATTTTACTTTTTCCGTTTTAATAAATTTGGAAAAACTTCTAAAATTCTGTGTTCACTTTCCCACTATGGGGTATTGAGTGCAGAATGATGGGAAAAAAAACATGAATTGTTTTGATTTTAGGCCACAACATAACAAAATATGATAAAAGGAAAATGGTCTGAAGACTTTCCGAATTTACTGTAACTAGATAGATAGATAGATAGATAGATAGATAGATAGATAGATAATAGATAGATAGATAGATAGATAGATAGATAGATAGATAGATAGATAGATAGATATTCATCATGGAACAATACATGTTTATTAACAAGAACGAATACAACGCATTTCAGTCATCTCCATCCATCTGTTACCGTAGTGGTATCTTTTACCAACATGGCCACATAATAAATGATGGATGTTTGGTTATTTTTGTTAAATAAATCCCAGCAGAACATCACTTGATCACACAGTGCAGGATGCCTTCAGCCACAAATGTCCTTGAAATGACTGCGCCACAGACTCCGGCTCGCAGTGTTATCATTCCCTGCAGCATTGATTAGGTCATTTACTAAGTGAATCTAACAACTTGCAAGACCCTAATCACCTCGGGTTAGAGATGATTTATGTAAATCATGGGAAGAAAGCATGACACAATACAGAGCCAGAGAATGTCACTCCGACAGTATAAACAGAAGGAAATAATCCACAGAAGTATTTACCAAGAAATATATTCTCATGATTATATATATATATATATATATATATATATATATATATATATATATATTGAGGGCATTTAACAATGTTTTTATACCACTATTGTAGTGTTATAAAGTCGCAAATTATGGCACATGCCATATTTGTGCCTTAATTTGTGACATTTTTAACTTCCTGTTACTTTACCACTAAGTGGTGAGAAAAGGGGTAGGGCTTAGTGAGAAGGGTGGAGACTATCACGGTCTGCTGGATTTACTATAACTTTTGCCAGAGACTGGAGGACCAGAGATGTGCCTTATTAAGAAGCATCTGCCTCTTAAAGGGATTGTCCCAAGAATTATATTCTACAGTTTTCAAACCAGCAACCGGATCTGAATGCTTTTGTAATTGCATGTAATCAAAAATGTATTATAGCTACTGTATTATTCAATACAATGTATCTGTATAGCGCCACCTGCTGTTTGTTTTTTTCCTTATTTCTTTGTCCAACTCACTGAGAAGGCCGCATATGCTCAGTTTCATCCTAAAACTGCCTCCTGAGTTGTGATAGGAAGAGCATGGACACGCCCCCTTAGCTGCAGCAGAAAAGACACTCCCCTTGAGCGGTCAGCTTGATATAAATCTAGCAGCGCAATGAATGTGGAGATCTCTGGATCCATGTGAGGTACAGGGCTGGTTCTAGCTTTGTTAGAAAGAGGTTATCAAGTACTAGATTATTTATGATTTTCATTTTTTACATTAATCATAGGTTAACCCCTTTAATAAATTAGGCGCATCTTACTCCAGTGCACAGGCGATCAAGACTGGCATATGGGAACTCTAATCTTGATAAATGACCCCCATTGTTTTAATTCATATTACTTTGAATTTTTTTCAGTCTTGTTTTTTTTAGATACAGCTCCAAATCCTTTGACTAAATATGAGACTAACTGATAAAATTCTGTCTGCCTACGGCTGCCACTAGGGGGAGCTTACTACTTACTGTTTATATATTGAATTCAATAATAAACTCTGTCACCCAGGACCAGCCATATTAAAGGGGTTTTCTCCCAATAAGAACTTAGGGACACATTTATTAAGACCAGCATTTTAGACGCTGGTCTTAATAAAGCCCTAAACTGGTGGTGGATCCGCCGAAGGTATGAAGAGGCGCTGGCCTCTCTATTTCTTCACCGCATCCCGCGCCAGTTCTAAATGTAAGACAGCTTCCAAGCTGCCTTACATTTATACCATTTCCTAAGCCTAAAACAGACATAGAAAATGGTGAATGAGACGAGCCTGCAGGCCCTTCTCTGCCCGCGCCACGCCCACAATTTTAGCCCTGGCGTAAGTGGGGCAGATATCTACCTAATTTAGGCGTGTTTGAGCATAGTGAATGACCCCCTTAGCCCCTATCCACAGTATAGGGCATAAGGATCTGATTGGTAGGGGGGTCCAAGCACTAGATCTCACCCCAGTCTCAAGAATGAGGTTATAGAGTTCCTGGATTGAATGGAGTGATGGTCACATTTGCACACGTGCGACCATTGCTTCATTCTGTCCAAGGACTCTGACCCCTCCTTTTTGTGATAGGTGGGGTCCCAGTTATCACACCCCCCACCAATCAGATACTTATGCCGTACTGAATAAATAGTACACTGATGCTGAGCTCATCTCTATACTCACTCTGATTCCAGCAATCTGGCCATTTTATTATACATAGAATGGCCTCCTCCTGGAGTCCTCTTTGTTATGTGCACGTGCTCAGGAGTCCTCTCGATGTCTTTCAGGACTTGCGGGCACACTGTAGGAGAACCAGAGGTAGTATAGAGATAGAAATGACAGACCTAAACTCAGCAGAGCTGACAACCACAATGGCAACCTGTGCCACCGAAAAACACTCACCTCTCTGCAGTCTCACTGTACTTGTGCCATTGCCCTGTTCCCAGACGATTCTGGTCCACACAAGACCAGGAAGTGGCTAAGTCCTGTGACCACTGTGTAAAATCACAGGGTTCAATGGTCATATTTCCTTGTATAAGCAGTATAATTTTCCTGTCTTGCCTCTTCTCTAGAGCACTTCTAGTCAGTACAGACAGGGAGATAACGTAAGATAGCAGAAGTCCTATTTTGAAGATCCATAGGCAGCGGCATAACTATCAGGCTTAGGGTCATACCTGGGCAAAAGAGCCTAAAGGGGCTTTTTTTACTGCAGTTGGTGTTATTTCTTTACTTTTGCCATGGCTGACCTTGGGACAACTTCTAGTGGTACCAGTGTTGGACCGTGGTACCAGCAGGACCTCAGTAAGTATAAAAATATCTAATAATCCAACAGCTTTCCCAAATCTATATGCCGTGCCTCTTCCTCAGATGGAAGTGGCTTTCAATTTTATAAGTGCATCGGTATTATGCATACATCATGTATGGGAAGTTCTTGCTCACTTTGTGGACAGATGCTACGGTCAATTACCACTATCAACCTGCATAATTCATTTTATATAATAGCAACGAGGCCATTATCAAGGTTTTTCCTGTAAAATGCATTTTATCACCACAAATAATAGTTCATACAAGTTATTCTGTAAAATAAGACATCCCACCATCCCCATTAGCAACATACAAGACAGACAATCGTCTCCCGCTGATGAGGAGAGCATGCATGTATGTGACAGGAATAAATAGAAGCTCTTGGAACATTAATGAAGAGTCAGCCATTACAGCCCTGTGAGAAAATGATACGCTTGGGATATTTTCCCTGGCAGATTATCACGTGTGAGAGTCAACACTTGATGTAGATCTCATAATAGCTAGAAAAGATGATGGAAGTAGAAATAATAATGAAATAAGGGTAACATGGCAGGTCAGTGGTCAACACTGCTGCCCTGGGCACTGCTGTCCTGGACTTGAATTTGATCATTCAAACGCAGTCTTCTAGTGTTTGTATTTTCCACTTTTTGTGGCTATGCTGGTATTTGTCATATGGCTCAGGCCTTAGTGAAAAATTTCCCAGACTGCCGATGCCCATGGGGTCACCCAAGCCCTCGTTACAGTTGCCAGCCGGGTATATAGATCTGATGATCTCAGCATTACATAATGCTAGGAGCACCAGGACTTATGCATCTGGTAAGTGCTCTCCTGCATTCTTCTGTACAGCGATACAGTTGAATATCGAGGCAGGAGTGGCGGTATTTTGTGCTGCACCACAGCATTACTGTCCCTGTCTAATTCTGTTGTCCCTGCCATCTTATTTTGGCCCTGCCTTCTGTTAATTTGAACCTGCCTTCAATATGGGGCCATTTTAAGTTCTTTGTCCTCATCTAGTATTCTACCATTCCTCTGTTATTTCCATAGAAATGTAGAACCAATATATCACCGTCTCCAGATTCCTAGAGGTTTTATAAATGTATTTAATTCTCACTGACTAGAAAAGCCCCTTATTAAAATATAACTTTTAACAATACCAATTAAAACCCTACATTATTATCAATATTCACTCTGATTATAACACACATCTAGATCTGTTACCAATAACTTTAGGTTGCTGAGGTGGGGCATAGATATATTTCATATCCAGCCCATCCTTACTCACAGTTTGCTCTATGTTTCTACCTCAGTAGTGGTTCAGGTTGGATTGATATTTCCAGCTTCCTTGCACTTCGTCCAACATCCAATAATCACTTCCAGTTGCCACCAGAGATGTGAAGTTCCCAGTTGTAGGGTTGGGGTCAGGTAGGGAGAGTTAAGGGAGGAATCGGGGACAGGTGACCTTCACATCTCTGGTGGCGACTGGAAGCGATTATTGGATGTTAGACGAGGTGCAAGGAAGCTGGAAATATCCATCCAACCTGAACCACTACTGAGGTAGAAACATAGAGCAAGGATGGGCTGGATATGAAATATATCATACATATCAATCATACATTATCAATATTCATTGATTATAACACACACGTAAATCTGTTACCAATAACTTTAGGTTACTATAAACATTAGGGACTGAGGTGGGGCATAGATATATTTCATATCCAGCCCATCCTTGCTCTATGTTTCTACCTCAGTAGTGGTTCAGGTTGGATGGATATTTCCAGCTTCCTTGCACCTCGTCTAACATCCAATAATCGCTTCCAGTTGCCACCAGAGATGTGAAGGTCACCTGTCCCCGATTCCTCCCTTAACTCTCCCTACCTGACCCCAACCCTACAACTGGGAACTTCACATCTCTGGTGGCAACAGGAAGTGATTATTGGATGTTGGACGAGGTGCAAGGAAGCTGGAAATATCCATCCAACCTGAACCACTACTGAGGTAGAAACATAGAGCAAGGATGGGCTGGATATGAAATATATCTATGCCCTACCTCAGTCCCTAATGTTTATAGTAACCTAAAGTTATTGGTAACAGATCTACGTGTGTGTTATAATCAGTGAATATTGATAATGTGGGGTTTTAATTGGTATTATTAAAAGTTATATTTTAAGGGGGTTTTCTAGTCAGTGATAAATAAATGTATAGCCAAATTGACAACTGGGTGTTACCTGATGGGATTGTGTTCTTACACACTGATAGCCTCCAATCATTGGAAGACTGTGCTGGGACACATCCCTTTGAGAAGGGAAATAGTGACACCCAGTTGTTGGTTTTATTCATACATTTCCAAGAGGAATAATAGAAAAATGGCAGAATGCAGAGTTATGAGAAAAGATGCTCCAGAATTGTTGTTATATGGAGAATGCAATTATTTACTAAAAGAGACATGTCAAGAAAGTGGGCAGGTCCACATTAATTATGAATAATGAAACCTCCCCCGTTAATGTCACATTTCTCACCTATGAAGAATGGCAACAGGGGAACAGGCAGGCACCATAACTCTTCCTACCAAGATGAAGAAGTTGAAGAGGCACCAAGTGGTGGTCCCATTCTGATTTTTGCTGTGCAGCAGAGGTGCAATGAAGATGCCAATGCAAAATCTTTTAAAGGAATCTGTGTCCTCTGGAAAGTGCAATGCTAAAAGTAAATTCCCCATTAAAAGTGCCCTGTCTGTCCCAGGAAGAAGTACAGCGGCGTCTTAAAAAGATTAAAATAGACAAATCGCCAGGTCCGGATGGCAAACCCCCCTGTATCCTAAGAGAATTAAGTAAAGTCATAGCCAGATCCTTATTTCTAAAATATTTAAGGACTCTATACTGTCAGGGAGTGTTCCACAGGATTGGCGCATAGCAAATATGATGCTAACATTCAAAAAGGGTCCAAAAACAGAGCCCGGTAACTATAGGACAGTAAGTTTAACATCTGTCGTAGGTCAAGAGATGCTGTCTTGGAGTACCTCAATGAAAATAAGCTAATAACTCCATATCAGAATGGCTTCATGAGGGATCGGTCATGTCAAACCAATTTAATCAGTTTCTATGAGGAGGTAAGTTCTAGACTTGACCGCGGGGAATCAATGGATGTCGTATATCTGGACTTCTCCAAAGAATTTGACACTGTACCGCATAAAAGGTTAGTATATAAAATGAGAATGCTTGGCCTGGGAGAAAATGTCTGTATGTGGGTAAGTAACTGGCTCAGTGATAGAAAACAGAGGGAGGTTATTTACGGTACACACTCAGATTGGGTCACTGTCACTAGTGAGGTACCACAGGGGTCAGTATTGGGCCCTATTCAATATATTTATTAATGATCTTGTAGAAGGCTTGCACAGTAAAATATCATTTTTTGCAGATGACACTAAACTGTGTAAAGTAATTAACACAGAAGAGGACAGTACACTGCTACAGATGGATCTGCATAGACTGGAGGCTTAGGCAGAGAAGTGGCAGATGAGGTTTAACACTGACAAATGTAAGGTTATGCACATAAGAAGGAATAATGCAAGTCATCAGTACATACTACATGGTAAAACACTGGGTAACACTGACATGGAAAAGGACCTAGGAATTTTAGTGAACAGCAAACTAAGCTGTAGAAACCAGTATCAGATAGCTGCAGCCAAGGCCAATAAGATAATGGGTTGCATCAAAAGGGGCATAGATGCCTGTGATAGTCAAGCTGGCCCGGTGAGCTGTATACCCTGAAAAGCACATTGTGTAACATGGGTGTGTGTGGGTGAGCATTGCCTTGTTGGAACACCTCTTCTCCTGAGTCAAAGGCAGTAGGATTGGTTCCATGATGTACTAGACATACAGAAAGATAGTCAATATACCCTCCACAAATACCAGACGTGAACAGCCATGGTAGTTAATGACGCCCCACACTATGACACGTGGTGTTGGCCCTGAGTGCCCTCGCACTATACATGATGGAAGTATGCGTTATCCAGCCCTCTTGTGAACAATGATGGTATTCTGGAGATGGTCGGGTGTCACCAATAACAGTCTACACTATGTCAATCTCAGCTCATTTGCATTAAAGTGGTTATCACCAATGTTAGATAGCTCCTATCACCAGAATGGGAACCCCGAAATATGGCACTAGCAAAAATAGTTGTGCACTGACTCGGCTGTCTCCAGCATTCCCATAGAAGTAACATAGTAACATAGTTTATAACGCTGAAAAAAGACGTCTGTCCATCCAGTTCAGCCTGTTATCCTGCAAGTTGATCCAAAGGAAGGCAATAAAATAAATAAAATCCCTGTCAGGTAGAAGCCAGTTTTCCTCACTTTCGGGGGAAAAATTCCTTCCCGACTCCAATCAGGCAATCAGAATTACTCCCTGGATCAATGACCCATCTCTAGTAGCTATAGCCTGTATTATTACAGTCCAGAAATACATCCAGATGCAGAGGATGTCTCCCTGTCACAGTCACAGTGCCGGGGATAAATAGATGATGGGAGAGATCTCTGTACTGACCCCTGATATATTTATACTTTTGGAACTCCCATTGAAATTAATGGACAGCATACTGCGCATATGCCATCCAAATCCCAAATGATACAATTTCCAGGTTTTCATTTTCCATTTTACTTTTTGAAATACCTGTGGCCAATTTAAGCCTAGTGGCCATGGAGAGATTTTTGCTAAACAGCTTTAAAAAAAACATTTATAAAGGTGTGTGAAACGTCAGTCACAGGTATGTGTTCAATGAAAGTACAATTGGATAAACTGCAAGTTCAAGAGCTGGAAATGTGTTTGCTTTTTTGTCGGAGTAATCAGTTTATGACATATCATAGAATAGCTGACAAAGCAGATTGCGAAACAGCAGCTCTGATAAAATGGTGACAGATCTGTTTTTCTTTGCAGATTAAGGAACCAGAACAGCCAGTTAAACATGGCAAATATTTTTTGTAAATTCTGATTTGGTCATAACCCAGGAAGAAAACATTTTAGCTGTGTGCACTGTATTCCAAGTGTGCCCAGGACCCTATCCATGAAATATAGTCAATGTTGGAGTGGCCCAGCAGAGTATCCAAGCATTCTCTGGTGGGCCCAGGCTCTGATACCTTAGTGGGGTCCAGTCGGAGGGAAAAAAGCACTAGGGAGGAATTAAAAGGCTTCTCAGATGATGCTGAAAGGAAGGCTTGCCCTCATTCTCTCCCAGGCCGACAAACAGCCTGGATGAGCCAATAAGTGATGCAGCAGGCAGGGAGGTGCCCTAGCAGAACGAGTAGAACATCATTCTGTGCTGGGCTGTGAATGAAGGTGGTTGGCTCTTACAGTGTCTGCCAAAAAAAAAAACATCTTAGGGAGTTAGAAACAGTCAAAACTCAATCAAGCTTATATTCTACTGCCAGAAGAAGAATTGTGTGTGTAGAATATGGAGGCAGGAAAGCTGTTAGCCAGGGAGTGAAAAGTGAGGAGCTGAGGCTGGCTGTGCCTGCTAGTACAACTGCAGCTGCAGCAAACCTTACAAGCAGTTACCTTCAAGGACATTCTTTCATTTATTTTCCAATTTTACAGAAATCTTTTTTTTGGGGGGTGGAATAAGCGAGAACTGTGCAACATGTGTTCTATATGAATCAAGCATAGTATATAGAATACTAGTGATACTAGCACAATATCTGCATGTTCTCCCCGTGTTTGTGTGGGTTTCCCCCAGGTACCCCGGTTTCCTCCCACACTCCAAAGACATACTGATAGGGAACTCAGATTGTGAACCCCATTGGGGACAGCTTGATGCTAATGTCTGTAAAATGCTGCAAAGCACTATATTAGTGCATAAAATAAATAAAAATAAAATCTGTGTCAGGTCATCTTATATATTTGATCTTTTTTTTGTTTTAGCTTGAAAAACCGTATACATCAGTGAGAATGAAATATTAGGGCCAAATTAGTTTCTCGTCTCCACACACACAGAGTTCCAATTTTTTTTTTATGTGTGGGGGAAGGGGGGTTGTTATTGAATTTAATTAAACCAGTATAGGTGATCAGTACACCAATGCACAGTGTAGCGCAACAATTTACCTACGAGTGTTAACATGAAATTGAGCATAAGCTTGGCCCTTAATCATCCATTTTAATTTATTTAATATCCACACAGTTGGAATTTTTTGGAAGGGGGGGTTGTTCAAGCATAAAAGCGATCAGTACAACAAAACACTGGGTACACACAAAAAGTATCTATGAGTGATAATGTATTTAGGCCGAAATCCCTTTCTGTTTATTTCTGTCTCCACACATTTCCAATCAAAATTTTTTGGGGGTGGTTGAAATGAATAAAATCAGCTTATATGTGATTACTACACCAATACACAGGGTAGCATACAACATTATCGTTGAGGAGAAAAAGGATGAGATTATGGATTAGATGGTTCAGTCCTCCTCTCAGTCACAGTAGCATGATGTGGAGGTGACTTTGGAGTTCGACACCGTTCCGTGCAGACAGGGGTCACAGCATTTCTCCTGTTCCTCCTCCTTGCAGCCCCAGAGAAGGCTTTTAGTGGAGCCCTCTTCACTGCCCTTTCTTAGTGGGACGACATCCTTTGTCCTAAGAAGTGGCAAAAAAAAAAACATACAACGCCTTCTGACAGATAGCTAAGAGAGTCTCCCTGTTGACGACTTGTGTGAGAGCCATCACCATTTGGGTTGCCATGAGGAAGGAAAAGGTTGAGGAGGAGGCCAGGGACCCCATGCATATCAGTGTTGATGGTGGTGGTAACAGTGCCACCTGTATCAATGGTACTGGCAGTGGGGGTAGCGTCAGTGGCAATAGGGGAAAATTCAGAGCAGGGAGGGGAGGAGCCCAACATGATATCTCAGATTCTAATAAAAGCATCAGGGGGGGCAAGGACTCCAATGACGATTGTGTGCTGGACAGGATCTGGAAGCCAGATCGGGTTGCTGAGGAGGAAGTAACATCAGTGGAAAAGGGCAGTGGCAGTATACCTTCCAAAGAACAGCCAGGGCCATGTCTGCTTTGAGATCTGTTGATGCCGCTGACACTGTGGGTGGGTTAGGCCCAAAACGTGCCAGAGCTAAGCCCAAGTTGGCTGCCTGTAGCTGTATGAGAGAAACTCCCGTATGTTTTTTTTTTCTCCACAAGGCGAGCACACAAAACCACAGAGATGTATAAGATCTGCAGGATTAAAATAACCTGAGGACATTCAAAAACATTCATAGTTACCAGAGGTCTATTGCACCACATGAGGCGGCATCACTGGATCCTTTGAAAAAATACAACTGGACAGTGTTCCCAATCAGAACAAGTCTGTCCTCCTTCTCCTGGTGGCAGCCAACTCGCATGCCCAATTACCTTCTTCTTCTGCTAAGACTCCACCTTCTTCTTGGCTCCATCGTGAGACATCTATAATGGAATGTTTGGCATTGAAAAAACTTTGCTCCACCAGCAATTAGCTAGTCTACAAGCTGAACCCCCATCTAGCCTCACTGCTGGCGGTGCACTCACGCATTGTAAAAGTGCATTGTACTCTCACATGACAGAGAACACGGGCCACTCCTTGTGATTCTTGCTGTGCAGAAAGCTGCACTGCACATGTGTCAAGTCAAGCATTGCCATGCTGTGTTGGAGCTGATCTGCCTGGTTGACAGTAGCCACACTGGTGAGTAGTTGCAGCTAAAGTATATCAACCAGTTGGCTGTCACCCCACTGATCCCACCGAACCGAGTCAATTAACGACTCAGGTGCCTCCTCCTCAGTATATTCATTGGTGGCGCAATGGCCACAGGGTCCGCATCCCCCCCTCCTCAGTATATTCATTGGTGGCAGTGGCATCTTCCGATCAAAGCCTGAGCAGTGAAATTGCGGCTCTGATCGGTTACCATCGCAGGCAGGCTGAAGCCTTCCAGGGCTGCCATGGTAAGCTTCCTGCTGCTGTGTGCACAATGCACAGGGACAGTGTAAAATACTATTCAGCGAGCATACGAGCAGGCATTCTGTGTTAAAGCATAATTTTTGGACGCTTTGTCCCCCATACCACTGTGTGTGTTTAAACATCATCTGACAATGATAAAGAACAATTTTTGGAAGCTTTGGAATATGAAAAAGCAGAACACTACCTTCTGACAATGCCACACACAGGAAGTGATGAGACCAGGAGCAACTCATTTATTTGAGAGTGATTCAAAAATATGAAATTTCTACTCTTCTGATTCCTTAGTGGGTGACAGTCATTGCTGAGCCTGGTCTTGGTCAAGAACAGTGCTGTACATAGGAGAGAAGAGATCATCAAAATGAGCCTGCAATTTGCAACATTTTACTACCAGGGACACCCCAATACCTTCTCCAAGACACTTTGGCCAATATTTCACCATCATATTTGCCAACTATTACATTTCTTTGAAGAGGATAGTTCTACAAGGGTTCTTAGAAGATGGGATGGAACTATCCAGAGCTAGGACTCCTCTCTCAAGGGTCTCCTATCTGTTGCATATTCTGCCTCTATGGTACCTATGTCATAGAAAAAAACATCCACCACATTAAAATACCTGTAAACTACCTTCTGCAAGAGCAGCAGAGTTTAAAAAAAATTTGAAATCATCCCCAAGTCACCATCGATATGCGATAAAAAAATGTGCAATGGAAAAGTATAATGAAAGGGGTTGTCCAGGCTACCAATATTAATGACCTGTCGTGGCCACAGCACCGGAAACTTTGCTCTGTACAGAGCACAGCTCCATTCATAGTGTAGCAGATGTGTCATGGCACTGCAGCTCCTATTCTAGTGAATGTACACTGTATACTTGGCGAGGATGCCTAAAACATCTGATCAGTGAGGATGCTGAGTGTCAAAGCCTCACAAACACTGATGACCTATACTGATGAAAGGTCATCAATATCTGTAGCCTGCACAACCCCTTTTAACCTCATATTCTAAATTCATTGTGTCCTACAGTGCATCATTTCCAGCTGCTATTCCCTAACTTGTTTGCTTTCCCTTAGCACAGTGAGGTACTAGTGCTCATTGAAAACATCCAGCTGGAGTATGGAAATGTATTTTAAGGCGATTCTTTATGTGAAAGGAGTATGCAAGTTAGCTCATGTGAGTCAAACCAGAGAGTCTCCAAAAGGAAGAGTGTGCCATCTGTAGGACCCCCTTCCAGAGCTGTGTCTAAGGCATCTCATCCAACCAACCAGTATCCTGCTCTGTCCTGACAAGCAGCAAGAACTTTGAAACAGCTGTTTAGATATCTGTCACTTGAAAGGGTGGGGCTTAAACTGAAGGGGTGTGGCTATAGTCAGAAAGGATGATGAAAGGATGATGCTTGTACAAAAGGGGCATGGTGTCACGCTCTGGTGTGGGGGGAATATTCCACACCAAGCGCAGGAGGAAGAGGGGGGAAAGGAAATGGAATTAGACCTGGGAACTAGTGAAGGCAGATGGTCACCTCCTATTGAAACCCTGACTCCAGTCCTGGCTTACTAACAGTATGAACAGGCCTAGAATGTAGGCAAGTTCATACGCTAGAAACCTGGGACCCCAACTGTCCCTGAAGGATCCTGAAGCCAGTGACTGGAATGAGACAAACCATTCCTCCACCAACCTGGACGAACAGTAGTCTCCCCTCAGGCCCAAACACCAAAACATAGGGAAGATATACACAAATAAATGAGAGGGAAAGAAGATATTTAACTTTCCTGAAGATAATGTCAGCAATGGAATCTCCACAAAGAAACACACACCAGCAGACCACAGACACCACAGAAAGTATAAACCGCATAGCATGGTGGAAGAAGCAACACTAAATAGACAAAGATAATTGATAAAACACCTACACCTGAAGGGGGAGGGTGTGGTGAATGCCAGCAACAAAACAACCAAAGAAGAACCTGTCAGTTTAACCCCCGGGTTGCCAATCTGACAGACCTCCTGATACCTGTCGCAGGAATGTCTGTAACACATGGCCTGAGATGCACCGTTTTGCACCAAAATTGCGCCACAGTTCTGGCATAACATTCTGGCTCAAAGTAAGCTAGCCAATATAGAGAGAGGTATAGAGTTAGGGAAAAGTGTCTATCATTGCACCAGATTTGATACTGTGATAGGATTAATAAATGCGGACTTATGTGTTTCTTCCAACTGATCTTCTTGTAGGAGGTGTAATAACAAGTGAGTGGAGTCTGAAAAGTATTGATTGGAATAGAAAATTAAGTAATTTAACCCCTTGATGACATGTGCCTTACATGTATGTTGCATGTCGTCTTTTTAAAGATGGTGCCCGCTCTGTAGCAGAGCAGGCGCCATAGTCTCCGGGTGTCTGCTGTATCACACACCAGACACCCGGGGCTAATATCTGCGACTGGCGATAACAGGATCGCAGACATTTTACCCCTTAGAGGCTGTGGTCAACTGTGACCATGGCATTTGAGGCAGCTTTCTCCAGAAGAGCTGTGCTCCCGAGGCCCAAACTGCTTCCCAACTCAGAGATCAGAGAAGCTGATCGTTCCCTTTAATAGCCTCGATCTCTGAAGAGTTCCAGTCTATTATGGCTGTAGTTCTTATGGAAGTCTGCAGGCAGTGTCGGATTGGGGTGCCACCAGTAAAATTAATTCAGGGGGGGCCACTGTACAGCTACATGCAAATGCCACCTGTTCACACAGCAGCAGACAGCAGCAAGATGCTACAAGATGATTGAATATGGGGTCCCTGCAGAGATTTTGAGAAGGCAAGTCATGGAGAAAAAAGAAACTGGCTTGCCTGTCTCTGTGCCTATAAGTCATCTCAGCAACCTGATGTATCCATAACAATAGACTAGCTATGGATATGTAGTGCAGTCTGTCTACTGTGCCTCTTGTACAGTGGGTGGAAGACTAGGGGCCCACCTGGATCACGTGCCCACCGAGGGATTCCCCTGTGGGGAAGTCCAAGCCTGTCTGCACGTGGCTGGGCTCCATAAGTAAATAGCAAATCTGCCATGCACTGCAAGTCATTATTAAAGGAGAAGCGATCTGAAAATTTTGGGTGCCTTAAAATATGTAAAAAAAAAAAATGTAAAGGGTTTCTGTCACCAGTTTTTTCAGTATGAATCAGGCTGACATTAGAGATGTGCTAATGTCACCTGATTCAAAATATCTATCCCTTTTATTTGCTGGTGCCCCAGTTTTTGTATAAAATGAACTTTTATTTTATGCTAATAAGCCTCTAGGAGGAGGGGGTGCGTTACCCCTGCTCCTAGAGGCTCCGTTTGCCCATCTTCAAAAGCGCCCTCTTCCTCTTGATTGACAGGGCCAGGCAGCTTCCTCCATCTCCTGCCGGCCCTGTCCGCGATCTAAATCCCGCGCCTGCGCTGTGCCGTCCTTTATTCGGTGCAGGCACAGTAAGTGCAGCAGGCTGGCAGGCTCCCGGCTTCCTCACTACGCCAAATAAAGGAGATGGAGGAAGCTGCCTTTAAACATTTTCAAAAATTAAAAAATATATATATTTAAATTCACCCCTCCCCTTTTCCCTTAATAAAAATAAATTAAAAACATAAAGATTACATGCACCACCACATGCCTAAACACCTGAAGTATTAAAATAGAAATGTATTTATCCCATATGGTGAACGCTGTAACAAAAAGAAAAGTTAAAAGGTTATTGTTTGCAGGCTGCAGATTGTGGTGTCTAATTACGATCTGCTGTCGTCAAACCATATTACAGCATAGGGACGAGCGATAGCATAGCGATTGCTCCTTCCTATGTTGCGGAGGAGATCACTGTAACAGCAACGGTCTCCTCCTCTAGCAAGCAGGCGATTGCGAGAGGGAGCGCTTCCCTCCCGTCAATCATCTGCCACATTGGGCTGTGTAATACAGCCTTAAATGACTATGGAGAATATTTCTTTATTACATTAGAAATCCTCAGAAGCCTCATACAACTGTATGCACAATTAAGGTTGTATTACACAGCTCAATGTGGTATGACGAGGATGTCTGCCAATTACCGTATTTTTCGCCCTATAAGACGCACTTTTTTTCCCCCAAAAGTAGGGGGAAAAATGCTGTGCGTCTTATAGGGCGAATACAAGTGAGCGCTTCCATAAGGAAGCGCTCACTTGTACGTAGGGACCCCCATCAGACCTCAGATCAGCCCACCCAGCCACTGATAAAGACCATACTTACCTGTTCTGCGCTGCCGCTGCCGTCCGGTCCCACGCTCCGCGCTCTTCTCTCTTCCCTGCCGGCACGCACTATGACCTGACGCTGCGGCGTCAGGTCATAGTGCGTGCCGGCAGGGAAGAGAGAGGAGCGCGGAGCGTGGGACCGGACGGCAGCGGCAGCGCAGAACAGGTACGGTAAGTATGGTCTTTATCAGTGGCTGGGTGGGCTGATCTGAGGTCTGATAGGGGCACAAGACGCTAATCTGAGGTCTCATGGGGGCACATTCTGCTGATCTGAGGTCTGATGGGGGCATGATATGAGGTCTGATGGGGGCACATTCTGCTGATGTGAGGTCTTATGGGGGCACATTCTGCTGATTTGAGGTCTGATGGGGGCACATTCTGCTGATCTGAGGTCTGATGGGGGCACATTCTGCTGATCTGAGGTCTGATGGGGGCACATTCTGCTGATCTGAGGTCTGATGGGGGCACATTCTGCTGATCTGAGGTCTGATGGGGGCACATTCTGCTGATCTGAGGTCTGATGGGGGCACATTCTGCTGATCTGAGGTCTGATGGGGGCACATTCTGCTGATCTGAGGTCTGATGGGGGCACATTCTGCTGATCTGAGGTCTGGTGGGGGCACAGTGAGATGGTATGGGGGCACAGGGGGCTGATATGGGGGTCTGATGTGATGTCCTTAAATTTATGGGCAGTCTAATAAGAGGATCTGATGAAAAATATTTTTTTCTTATTTTCCTACACTAAAACCTAGGTGCGTCTTATGGGCCGGTGCGTCTTATAGGGCGAAAAATACGGTACCTGCTCGCTAGAGCAGGAGACCACTGTTTTTACGTGCAGCGATCTCCTCCACAGCTTGTCCCCATGCTGTAAAGTGGTTTGCCGGCAGCAAATCATTATTAGACCCCATGATCTGCCGATCTGCAAATGATAACTTTTTAACATGATTCATCGGGCACTCGGCAGCAGTATTCCACTGCAAGATGATCGCTAATGCTCATTAGTGATTATCTGCCGACAATTGTGAAGTGTAACACAGGCTTTAGTATCCTACACACATAATTGATTCTATCCACTGCAGCCATTGTGATGACTTCTACCAACAAGTCTGAGATTTCCAAGTAGTGATTCATCATCTTCCATTTCATAAGTCTTTCATATCTGAAATCACACACTTATCCATGTGATACCTAGGTTTTGTACCTGTGTCTGTGCCCCATTTTTATTAACACATTTCTTTATGCATCCTCATACCAATGAGTAAGACAGCGCCTTCCATCTGCTCCAGAGAAATCCACAGTACATACAAGCAGATGGTGTGAAAGACGCTATAATTGGGAACTTACATAGGCAGATGCTGTATAAATGGTTGACAATAACAGGGTCCGGTGTCCCTTTCTGAGTACTCAGGTCACATGCTATTAATAAACCAGGAGGGAAACAGCTTTAGAATAGATAATGGTCCTTGTAAAAGGAGAACCATGTTATTATCACGTAACTTTTCCACATACTTTTATCCAACAGTTTTTCATCTGTAAAAAGAGCACCGTTTTGGCCAAATTCACAAAATATAGGCATATGGCACTTTTCCACTGATCCAACTATAAGGGGGTCATTTCTATGTATGACCCTTTAACTAGTCATGGGTCCCCACTTGAGGACGGTGCAGTGAAGAAGCAGACATGTGGCAGTGAACTTGTACTAAAATTCGCAGTAACAGGGGGCACAAGACTTGATAGTTACAGTCACAATAGGTACAAGGCCTGGCATTTAGAAGCAAGCTTAGCAGTTACTAGCGGCAACAGACTAGTCTCTCTTAGAGGGACATGGTCTAGGACCAATGCCATCAATAAGCACACAGCTTATTGAGTACAGTCTATATTCAAGGACACAACTTTAAGTCTCTGGCAGGCATAGAGTTATATTGGTTATAGTCCCTCTAGGGGCACACACTGTTTTGGTTTCACTCTCTCACAGCTTCAGCCTGGCAAACTGACTTTGGCTTGTCTAAATGAATCCCTTGTCTACTGATTGGGCTCCCACTGACTTTCCTGGCTTAGACTCAGGCTTGCACTTCTCACCCGCTGCTCCTTGACATCTGACACAGGTCTGCTGCCTGTGAGCTTGCACCTGTTTTCTGCCAGCTTACTCTATAGATGTAACCTGGGTCCCTAGCAGCCAAGTCCAACTGGCCATGCAGCAGGCTCTCGTGAACACCTAGGTATAGCCTTTGATCTACTAACCGAAGTGGTGAAGAAAGATACAGAGTTTGATGGCATTGGTCCTAGACCATGTCCCTGTATTATTACTCACCTCTGTTTTTTTACATCGAGTAACACACAGTAAGTGAACTTGGTGGGGTACCTTGGGCTGGCACTCTCTCTGCCTTTGGTCACAACAATAGTATTCGGAAGGGCCTTCCTGAACCCACAGTACACACAATCTCCAGGAAAAGGACCAGATCTGCTCACAATGCGTCCAGGGATCACCTGCAGTTAAAGGGAGTCTTTCACCTTTTCTTTCACCAATATAACTAACAACAGTGCCCCACAGAAGATTGCAAAAACATCCCAGACATACCTGTGTGCACTTTGTGTCTGTATTACATGTCCAGGAAAACCACTTTTATTCTGCAGGAAAACAGCTCCCAAGTTCCCAGCTCTGCTGCTGCAAGTGCCCAAAGCAAACCAGACTGAAGAGGGGAGGGCTGCTTTAGCTGCTCATATCTTGGGATTGGTAGCAAACATGGTTCTGACCTTGTTTGAAAGCTGTCATTCCAAGCTTTCAAATGATACCAAGTCACAGCATTATATCCAGTATATCAGAAGATATGGCTGTTAGAAATCGAGTCGGGAGAGAAAGCTGTTTTTTGGTTTCACTTTTAGCTGGGCACTTGGGAACTGTTTTCCTTAACATGTAATGCAGACACACAGTGCACACAGGTATGTCTGGGATGTGTATGCAATCTTCTGTGGGGCACTGCTGTTAGTTATATAGAAGAAAAAAAGGTGAAATACTCCCTTTAAGCGTTCTCCTCACAGTAGTCTAAAGCAAGGACATAGCTGGTGCTGGTCAAGACAAGGCAGCAGTTCACCGCCCACTAGGATCTCAGGGTCAACAGCTCTGGCATGGACCCAACTCTTCTTCCACAGACTAGCAGCTTTTACAAATGTATCATGTTGTTTAACTGAATATATTGCTATATGGGTATTCAGAACATAGACATTTATGGTATATTAGTAGAACAGAGGTAGATGAAAAACTTTTTGTAGGGTGATGGTGTCCATAATATGGAATAAGTGACATCTCATCCCAGTCAGTTTCTCTTCTCTGAATGAACTTTGCCATTTCACGTAGCCTGTTCCCACTGCACACATTCACTGAATTCCATCCATGCTGTCTCTTTTTTGTTTTTCCTTTGACGTCATCGTATAAAAGACACAACTTTGCCAAGGGTCTTGGAATAACATTAATCACTAAGATACAAGAAGCTAAACATAATTTTCCCTGTATTAATGATTTTCTTTCCCAGATCAATTATATTATCAATTTACAGTGCCTTTGCAAAAGTATTCAACTCCCACTGTGGCACATTACTACAATCTATAAACTCAGACCTATGAAATCTCCAACTGTACACAGATGAAAAATATCACAAAATGATTTGTTTTAAATGGAGTCTGCCTGTGAAACATTAAAGGGGTTATCCCATGAATAATGTAAAAAATGGAAATCATAAATAATCTAGTACCTGACATCCTCTTTCTAACAAAGCTAGAACCAGCCCTGTACCCAACATGGATTCAGAGATCTCCCAATTCATTGCTTCAATTGTTCTGCTAGATGTATTTGAAGACAGCAGCTTAATGGTGTGTCCTCTCTTAGGGATAGGTTGAAGGATGGAACTGAGCATGTCCTTCCATCTCAGTGAGCAGGACAGAGAAATTAGAAAAAAGAACAAACAGCAGGTGGCGCTATACAGATAGATTTCATTGAATAACTCGGTAGCTATAATACCTTTTTAATTACATGCAATTACAAAAGTATTCAGATACAGATGCTGGTTTGAAAACTGTAGAATATTTTTTATGGGACAGCCCCACATGGCACAGTTTTAAGGATTAACGTGAGACCTTAACAATGAATGCTGAATAAAGAATTTGTTTCTAATGTGTTAATACAATATAAAACCTCCTCAGCTTGCATGGCCATGCAGTTCTCACCACATACTTGCCTTGTTTCAGCCATGTCAGGTTGCTGCCATGTAGCCATACTGTAAACCAGGCTAGATTTTCTGGATAAATGACCCCAGGCTGTGAATGTCAATGCATACATTTTGTAGAGGAATTTGTTTTCATATAATTTTGAAATCCTATAGAGAAGCCTATGGGGAAAAAATGCCATATCATAATGTGTTTAAAAAACAAAACAATAAAACATTGGCCTAAAAAACACCATAAACCAAAATATATTGTATTTTGCTATGGACATTAAAGTGACATCTGAACTGTAAAAAAAACATGTAAAATACCAATGTGAAACCTTGTGAAAAATGAGTTAAAATGCAATGTGTGTTAACTGAGTGTAAACAAATGTCCATTTTGCTTAACCTTCCACAATGCTACATAAAATGTGTAATATATCTGCTTATACAGAAGGTCATGAGAACCACTGCTCAGGACCTCAGCCGTAGGATCACTCTGCCACAATACACCCTTAGATCCCCTAAGACTTTGGTGCTGAGAAAGGTGCACTCCAGCCATTAGCTATATTTTGACCTTTTGCCCATTGTAGTACCTTACCATAAAAAATAAAATCCTGTTATATTAATAACCAGGGCAGTACATCTGGAAAAAGGAGAGACTTTTATTATTCCACTTTCCTTGTCTTATTCTACAACCTACTCACTCTCTACTAATCCTTCTTCGCTTTTAAGTTTCATATGACACATCATTAATCTGCTTTCCACTTTCTCAAAGATGCCTCAGTGTAAATCATATAGAAAAAAATCAGATATTAATGAGTTGTCCAGGGTTAGAAAACCATGGCTGCGTTCCTTGAGAAACAACACTACCAGTCCACAGATTGTGTGTGGTATTACAGGTCACCTCTATTTACTTTAGTGGAGCTGCGCTGTAGTACCACACACAACCTGTAGACAGTTGTGGTGTTGTTTCTGAAAGAAAGCTGCCATTTTTTACAGCCCTGGTCAACCCCTTCCAAAGTTACTTTAAGGGCTCATTCAGAAAATCGTATCCATTTTTGCAGTCTGCATATTGCGGATCCGCAAAACATGGATACCTGCCAGAAATGACAGACGGATTTTCAGAGACAAGCTGATCACTTGCCTTGAAACTGACCCCTGTAGCTACATGTAGATTTATAAACGTACCCCCTGTATCATCCACTTCATGGAAACTGATATGTCATCTCAAAGGGGTTATCTGAAATATATAATTCATGCAAAGGTCCTAACCCTTGCAATGCTAAAGGTTAAGAGTCAATAGTATAGGGAATAATACGTGGAGAAACATGGTCGGTTGTGTGTCGGGTAATAATCTACTAGTGCCCATCAGCAGGAGTGAACCTAGCCTTTCTGCTGCCTGAGGCGAAAACTGAAATGGAGTTCCCCCTCCCCAATGCCAATTTCTTAACCTAACCCCTTTGCCACAATGAAAGCGCTCATAGCCCTTCCACTGTCCCCCTCTTGCCACTACCTGGTGGTTCCTGAGGCGATTGCCTCATCTGGCCTCTTGGTGGTGCACCCCTTGCCCATCAGGCCTAGTGGTAGATATCAATTGGCACTACTGTCCAACAATGCTAGTAGTACAAATCGATCAAGCGTTCAGCAGTGCTCCTGGTACATATCAATATGCATTAGTGTCCGTCAGGGCTTGTGGTGAATATCAATGTACAGCACCAATTCTTTAGGTGACACCACCATAATGGTCATGCATTACTTTTCCATAATTTCTTTCTCGTGTTGGCTTTACAAAAATGGATCTCCAGTTATCTAAATAAATTATAAAACTTCATGTGAATATGTACCACAGCATACAAAAGTTTCTGATGTCCACATCAAGTCTGTCAGAGAAGCCACAGTAGCCTGAGAGAGTGGAATGGACTAGGAGAGAGATTCATGTCTATGAAGTCTGGGTGAATCTGTGACAAACTGATAACATAATGCATGCTAAAAAATGGCTGCTGTGCCTTCCTGGAGTGGGGAGGTGAAGGTCAATAGTGAAGATATCTTCTGGAACAAAATTACAATCTTCTAGCATCTAATAGTCTAGAAGGTGAAATGATTAACCAGAATTTCTCATCATAATTCTTAGACTACAGGAACACCAATATTAGAATGGCCCATAGCCTAGAACTGTGTTTCTCTTGTTCAACAGTTTTTATTAAGGTTTTTTGTTTTTCACAAAATAAGATGAAAACAGTACATAAGAAGTACATAGCATGCATGTCATTTACATATATCTCTTATTATTAATGTGTTCTTTGGTTCTATCATTTCTTTATTGGGCGGAAAGCTGCGTAGCCACGGCACACTGGGCTTCTACTGGCTCACACAACTCTCACCCTGTAAGTACATGTATATGCACATTCACATTTCAGGGGGAAAGTTAAGAGAATAAAAAAGGAAATAAAAAAGAATGAACAAATTAAATAGAAAAGAACATAAGAAGTGAACAACATTTAACATGGTCCAGCAATTGATCCTTTATATAAAGAACATTATTCTTCTTAGGTACTCTATGGTATCTAGTCATGTTATTTAGTTTTTTTATTGTTATGCATCCATTAGTGACATGAATCTTGAGTCTGTCCAAATTTTCCATTCTTTTGAATATTTTTCAAAGTTGTTTTTATTTTTAGCTGCCATTTTCTCGAATCTACAGTTAACGTTTACTTTTTTGATAATTATAGGAACTTCTGGAATTGAATCTGTTTTCCATTTACTTGCTATGGCTTGGATAGCTGAGGTGAGTATGTGATGTATAATTGTTATTTGGGTTTTATCTTTCAAGTGGATATCTAGTCTAAGTAGATAGAAAGCAGGACTGAGAATTGTATCTATCTTCAATAGGTTAAAGCTTTGCGTTTTTTATATTATTCCAAAATTGTACAATTTTAGGGCATTCCCAAAATATATGTAGTAGTGTTCCTATTTGTCCACATCCTCTCCAACATAGACATGAGGAATCTCTATATATTTTGGCTAATCTGTATGGTGTATAGTACCATCTGAAAATCAATTTTGCATATACTTCATGATGATCAGAGCAGGACGAACTGTTCATTGATTATAGATATGCTTTTTGCCACTGGGTTTTGGGGATTTTTATGCTGAGATCTCTTTCCCATTTTGTTATGTGTTAAGTATGAGTATCTAGGTAGGCTTCGGTCAACTGGGAATAGACTATTTTAAGTCCTTTCTTTTTCGAGGATTTGCTTTTATTATCTAATACGATATGAATTAATAGAGGAACTTTAGGTATGGTAAATAATGTGTTATTCAAATAGGTTCTGACTTGTAGATATTTATTTAAATCTGATTTCGGTAATTTATATAGTTCACATATTTTTAAGAAGTTGTGCAATATGTTTCCCTGATATAGTAGTTGTATATGATTGATTCCTGCTTGCTTCCATGTACTGAGAGATAGCTAGAAGGATAGTTTCTAGATAATTATTTTTACATGTTTGCTTTTCCATTTTTACCCAGATCTTATCAGGGCTGTTATTCCACCATTCCAGAACTGTGTTTCTCAACTCCAGTCCTCAGGACCCACCTCATGATTTGAGAATATCCCACAGAATAAATACCTGTGGTAAGTCCTGAGGCATTGACAATAACGATATCAGCTGCTGAAGCCTAAGGAAATCCTGAAAACATGACATGCTGGGGGTCATGAGGACTGGAGTTGAGAAGCACTGATCTAGAACACCCCGATAGTTCAGCTTTCTACTGGCATAATGTTGGACCATGGGAATCTTTTTAAAATTAGTATCTCCTGTCAACTTGCTGCTTCTGTTATGTGACGTTCCATATTATCAAGAAGTCGTGTGACAGAAATAAGATAATTCTAACTAGGGGATAACAAGCTCATCTCTATCTTCCGGAACTCATATGAACAACCCACTGCTTCTTCAAAACATCTACTTTTTTCCAAAGAAAGACTACTTCTTATGAGTCAGTCCTATACCATGAATCATGCAGCCTGCATTGCCTGTCATTGTTATGCTACATCTGAGTGTATGACTACCCCTGGTCTAGTACTTCTCGATCTGTGTTCATCATCAAGCAGCCTTACGTAATCTACAGAACAGTAGCCAAAGGCTTATTCTTATTATTATGCGTATTATGCATATACATACACCACACACCAGTATCAAGACTCCTTCTGGTGGTTGTTCAAGCTGGGGCTAAGGGCCTAGTGTTGCCCAAATCCCTTCCCGTCTCCTATAGGAAAGCAGTGTACATATCTCTGGGTGTTTCTAACATTTTGCTAACTTGGCTGCAATTGTTAAAAATGCGAAGCCCTCTACAGACTGATATTGGCCAATGAAAAAGGGCATATTGGCCAACATTAGCTGGGCCCCGGTCCCCTGGTTTCATGGCAGCTACATGAACAAAATCTATGGCACATTCAGTACGCAGTATTTTAGAACATGAAAGAACTATCCCAAGGCTTATATTACTTTTAGTGTGCGTTGAGTTGAACTAGCAGCAAGGATAGGCTCCATATTGATATATTTATAGGGCCTCTCTTTGTTCTATGTAAACCTGAAGATGCAATATTCATTTTAATTCAAATATTTGCAACCCAAAAAGGGCCTATAATGTCTGAAGAGCAAATTGGTTCATGATTGCAAGAGCAGACCAGGTCAACTCTAAGGTCAGCCAGATCTGTGTAAAGCCAGAGCTATATTGCGCCATTGCTAACTGCTACTATCTGCTACCTTCATATTATAACATTCATCTTGACAGAATATGTTTTCAGCTCAAAATTCTAGATTTCTATATTGTATTTGCAGTGACATTGGATTGAATGGTCGAATAATAATGATTGTTTCACCTACTGACTCTCTCAGCTCGAGAAATACGCCTTTCAAGGACACAGTGAATGGCAGATGATCATCCCACATAATAAGAACCACGCATTTACCTTCAGCAAATGAAAGTGTTCTTCAGAAGCTCAGCAAGGACATTGCGATTATTGAATTACTTAGTGAGTGCTGTTTGTATCTTTCAAATGACAATAGATAATACATTGTCCTTCATGCATATATCAGGAAACACAAGATTGGCACAAAGGGAATCTGGATGAGCTGTTGGAATGGATATGAACCTTTCATTCAACTGTACATTCTGTATAAAAATGGATTTTGTACAGACAGTGCTGTTGGTGGTCCCTGTGCAAAGTGTTGATCAGTACCCCCCCCCCCAAAAAATAAAATAAAAACACAATTGTAATTGTCAACATAGGACAGCAATGAAAGGAACTATGTAAAAGATGCAGGATGCAAATTATCAGCAAGTTCTTCTGCAAAGATCAATATAACGGGTTACACAAGCACTGAGAATAACAGGTTACAGCAGCACTGAGTATAACAGGTTACAGCAGCACTGAATATAACAGGTTACTGCAGCACTGACTATAACAGGTTACAGCAGCTCTGAATATACCAGGTTACAGCAGCACTGAGTATAACAGGTTAAAGCAGCAATGACTATAACATGTTACAGCAGCACTGAGTATAACAGGTTACAGCAGCAATGACTATAACAGGTTACAGCAGCACTGAGTATAACAGGTTACAGCAGCACTGAGTATAACAGGTTGCAGCAGCACTGAGTATAACAGGTTGCAGCAGCTCTGAATATACCAGGTTACAGCAGCACTGAGTATAACAGGTTACAGCAGCACCGACTATAACAGGTTATAGCAGCACTGACTATAACATGTTACAGCAGCTCTGAGTATAACAGGTTACAGCAGCACTGACTATAACAGGTTACAGCAGCAATGACTATAACAGGTTACAGCAGCACTGAGTATAACAAGTTACAGCAGAAATGAGTATAACAGGTTACAGCAGCACTGAGTATAACAAGTTACAGCAGCACTGACTATAACAGGATACAGCAGCACTGAATATAACAGGTTGCAACAGCTCTGAATATACCAGGTTACAGCAGCACTGAGTATAACAGGTTACAGCAGCACTGACTATAACAGGTTATAGCAGCACTGACTATAACATGTTACAGCAGCTCGGAGTATAACAGGTTAAAGCAGCACTGACTATAACAGGTTACAGCAGCACTGAGTATAACAAGTTACAGCAGAAATGAGTATAACAGGTTACAGTAGCACTGAGTATAACCAGTTACAGCAGCACTGACTATAACAGGTTACAGCAGCACTGACTATAACAGGTTACAGCAGCACTGACTATAACAGGTTACAGCAGCACTGAGTATAACAGGTTACAGCAGCACTAAGTATAACAGGTTATAACAGCACTGACTATAACAGATTACAGCAGCACTGAGTATAACAGGTTACCGCAGCACTGACTATAACAGGTTACAGCAGCTCTGAATATACCAGGTTACAGCAGCACTGAGTATAACAGGTTACAGCAGCACTAAGTATAACAGGTTACAGCAGCACTGAGTATAACAGGTTACCGCAGCACTGACTATAACAGGTTACAGCAGCTCTGAATATACCAGGTTACAGCAGCACTAAGTGTAACAGGTTATAGCAGCACTGACTATAAAATGTTACAGCAGCACTGAGTATAACAGGTTATAGCAGCACTGACTATAACATGTTACAGAAGCTCTGAGTATGACAGGTTACAGCAGCACTGACTATAACAGGTTACAGCAGCACTGAGTATAACAGGCTACAGCAGCACTGAGTATAACAGGTTAAAGCAGCACTGAGTATAACAGGTTACAGCAGCACTGACTATAACATGCTACAGCAGCACTGAGTATAACAGGTTATAGCAGCACTGAATATAACAGGTTACAGCAGCACTGAGTATAACAGGTTACAGCAGCACTGACTATAACAGGTTATAGCAGCACTGACTATAACATGTTACAGCAGCTCTGAGTATAACAGGTTACAGCAGCACTAACTATAACAGGTTACAGCAGCAATGACTATAACAGGTTACAGCAGCACTGAGTATAACAAGTTACAGCAGAAATGAGTATAACAGGTTACAGCAGCACTGAGTATAACAAGTTACAGCAGCACTGACTATAACAGGATACAGCAGCACTGAATATAACAGGTTGCAGCAGCTCTGAATATACCAGGTTACAGCAGCACTGAGTATAACAGGTTACAGTAGCACTGACTATAACAGGTTATAGCAGCACTGACTATAACATGTTACAGCAGCTCGGAGTATAACAGGTTAAAGCAGCACTGACTATAACAGGTTACAGCAGCACTGAGTATAACAAGTTACAGCAGAAATGAGTATAACAGGTTACAGTAGCACTGAGTATAACCAGTTACAGCAGCACTGACTATAACAGGTTACAGCAGCACTGACTATAACAGGTTACAGCAGCACTGACTATAACAGGTTACAGCAGCACTAAGTATAACAGGTTATAACAGCACTGACTATAACAGATTACAGCAGCACTGAGTATAACAGGTTACCGCAGCACTGACTATAACAGGTTACAGCAGCTCTGAATATACCAGGTTACAGCAGCACTAAGTGTAACAGGTTATAGCAGCACTGACTATAAAATGTTACAGCAGCACTGAGTATAACAGGTTATAGCAGCACTGACTATAACATGTTACAGAAGCTCTGAGTATGACAGGTTACAGCAGCACTGACTATAACAGGTTACAGCAGCACTGAGTATAACAGGCTACAGCAGCACTGAGTATAACAGGTTAAAGCAGCACTGAGTATAACAGGTTACAGCAGCACTGACTATAACATGCTACAGCAGCACTGAGTATAACAGGTTATAGCAGCACTGACTATAACAGGTTACAGCAGCACTGAGTATAACAGGTTACAGCAGCACTGAGTATAACAGGTTACCACAGCACTGACTATAACAGGTTACAGCAGCTCTGAATATACCAGGTTACAGCAGCACTAAGTATAACAGGTTATAGCAGCACTGACTATAAAATGTTATAGCAGCACTGAGTATAACAGGTTATAGCAGCACTGACTATAACATGTTACATAAGCTCTGAGTATAACAGGTTACAGCAGCACTGACTATAACAGGTTACAGCAGCACTGAGTATAACAGGTTACAGCAGCACTGAGTATAACAGGCTACAGCAGCACTGAGTATAACAGGTTAAAGCAGCACTGAGTATAACAGGTTACAGCAGCACTGAGTATAACAGGCTACAGCAGCACTGAGTATAACAGGTTAAAGCAGCACTGAGTATAACAGGTTACAGCAGCACTGACTATAACATGCTACAGCAGCACTGAGTATAACAGGTTATAGCAGCACTGAGTATAACAGGTTACAACAGCTCTGAATATAACAGGTTACAGCAGCACTTAGTATAACAGGTTACAGCAGCACTGAGTATAACAGGTTACCGCAGCACTGACTATAACAGGTTACAGCAGCTCTGAATATACCAGGTTACAGCAGCACTAAGTATAACAGGTTATAGCAGCACTGACTATAAAATGTTATAGCAGCACTGAGTATAACAGGTTATAGCAGCACTGACTATAACATGTTACAGAAGCTCTGAGTATAACAGGTTACAGCAGCACTGACTATAACAGGTTACAGCAGCACTGAGTATAACAGGCTACAGCAGCACTGAGTATAACAGGTTAAAGCAGCACTGAGTATAACAGGTTACAGCAGCACTGACTATAACATGCTACAGCAGCACTGAGTATAACAGGTTATAGCAGCACTGACTATAACATGTTACAGCAGCTCTGAGTATAACAGGCTACAGCAACACTGAGTATAACAGGTTACAGCAGCACTGAGTATAACAGGTTACAGCAGCACTGAGTATAACAGGCTAAGCAGCACTGAGTAAGGTTAACACTGGTAAGGTTACAGCCGCACTGACTATAACAGGTTACAGCAGCACTGAGTATAACAGGTTACAGCAGCACTGAGTATAACAGGTTACAGTAGCACTGAGTATAACAAGTTACAGCAGCACTGACTATAACATGTTAGAGTAGCTCTGAGTATAACAGGTTACAGTAGCACGGAATATAACAAGTTACAGCAGCACTGACTATAACATGTTACAGTAGCTCTGAGTATAACAGGTTACAGCAGCACTGAGTATAGCAGGTTATAGCAGCACTGACTATAACAGGTTACAGTAGCTCTGAGTATAACAGGTTACAGCAGCACTGAGTATAACAGGTTATAGCAGCACTGACTATAACAGGTTACAGTAGCTCTGAGTATAAAAGGGTAGCAGCACTGAGTATAACAGGTCACAGCTGCACTGAGTATAACAGGTTACAGCAGCACTGACTATAACAGGTTACAGCAGCACCGAGTATAACAGGCTACAGCAGCACTGAGTATAACAGGTTACAGCAGCACTTAGTATAACAAGGTACAGCAGCACTGAGTATAACAGGTTACAGCAGCACTGAGTATAACAGGTTACAGTAGCATTGAGTATAACAAGTTACAGCAGCACTGAGTAAAACAGGTTACAGCAGCACTGAGTATAACAGGTTACAGCAGCACTGAGTATAACAGGTTACAGTAGCACTGAGTATAACAAGTTACAGCAGCACTGACTTTAACAGGTTACAGCAGCACTGAGTATAACAGGTTACAGCAACACTGACTATAACATGTTATAGCAGCACTAAGTATAACAGGTTACAGCAGCACTGACTATAACATGTTACAGCAGCACTGAGTATAACAGGTTATAGCAGCACTGACTATAACAGGTTACAGTAGCTCTGAGTATAACAGGTTACAGCAGCACTGAGTATAACAGGTTACAGTAGCACTGAGTATAACAGGTTACAGCAGCACTGACTATAACATGCTACAGTCGCACTGACTATAACATGTTACAGCAGCACTGAGTATTACAGGTTATAGCAGCACTGACTATAACATGCTACAGCAGCACTGAGTATAACAGGTTACAACAGCACTGAGTATAACAGGTTACAGCAGCACTGAGTATAACAGGTTATAGCAGCACTGAGTATAACAGGCTACAGTAGCTCTTAGTATAAAAGGGTAACAGCAGCACTGAGTATAACAGGTCAAAGCTGCACTGAGTATAACAGGTTACAGCAGCACTGACTATAACAGGTTACAGCAGCACCGAGTATAACAGGCTACAGCAGCACTGAGTATAACAGGTTACAGCAGCACTGAGTATAACAGGTTACAGCAGCACTGAGTATAACAGCTTACAGTAGCATTGAGTATAACAAGTTACAGCAGAACTGAGTAAAACAGGTTACAGCAGCACTGAGTATAACAGGTTACAGCAGCACTGAGTATAACAGGTTACAGCAGCACTGAGTATAACAGGTTACAGTAGCACTGAGTATAACAAGTTACAGCAGCACTGACTATAACAGGTTACAGCAGCACTGAGTATAACAGGTTACAGCAGCTCTGAGTATAACAGGTTACAGCAACACTGACTATAACATGTTACAGCAGCACTGACTATAACAGATTACAGCAGATCTGAGTATACCAGGTTACAGCAGCACTGACTATAACATGTTACAGCAGCACTGAGTATAACAGGTTATAGCAGCACTGACTATAACAGGTTACAGTAGCTCTGAGTATAACAGGTTACAGCAGCACTGAGTATAACAGGTTACAGCAGCACTGACTATAACATGCTACAGCAGCACTGACTATAACATGTTACAGCAGCACTGAGTATAACAGGTTATAGCAGCACTGACTATAACATGCTACAGCAGCTCTGAGTATAACAGGTTACAGCAGCACTGACTATAACAGGTTACAGCAGCACTGAGTATAACAGGTTACAACAGCACTGAGTATAAAAAGTTTCAGCAGCACTGACTATTCTGACTCAACAACCTGGCTGTAAGCATGGGGGTTTATAGATAGTCGGTAACTGTGCTTCAACCAATACTCACACCAAGTCACATATTGTCAGATAGCGTCAACTCCATTGTAGAGGCACTGTAGGAAGATTTCAGGTTTATTTGGTGCAGAAATCTTGTGAAAATGCTGGTTACAACGGTGTGAAAAGGATATAATGAACCAGGGTAGCAGGAACATACAGATTACATGCTCTTCTAACATGAGAAAATGGCTGCTAACATGAGAGAGAGGGGAGGAGTTAATGACACTGCAGCTAGAGAACAGGAAGACAGGAGGGACAAGAAACAAAAGGCAAAGCAGAATAACACATATACATGTCAATGAATAGAAACATGTCCGGGGACAGGACACTCCCCGTCTGAAATCTAGATTTCAATATATTCCGAAATTGGAACAATGTCTAGAAAGTCCAAAGGAAAACTGAAAGAAGTTCAACAAACCCATCTTCGGATTGGGGAAGCCGCAACGGCAAACACTTCCACCAACCCACGCTGTAATCCACAGGTGAAATGATTCAATGATGACACAGCCATAGTCCATAGTGATGTGCTCCCCGCCATAAGCTGTGTAGGGTATCCAAGTCATTCAGGTAACTTCCTCTCTTGGAAGAAGAAGCACTAGTTCGTGGATAGGACGGAAGAAAATCTTTGCTGAACCTCCCTTTGTCACCTTGACTTCCACTTTACGAGTCTTCCCATCGTCACTAGGGATGATCTTAGTGATGAGACCCATAGGCCATTCATTACGATGGGCTTCTTTATCCTTTAAGAGAACAAGATCGCCCTCCTGGAGGTTAGGTTTTGAAGTCTGCCATTTATGACGGCTTTGAAGCATGTGGAGATACTCTCTCTTCCACCGATGCCAAAACACATTAGACAGATGTTGAACCTGTTTCCACTGGCGTCTGTAGATGTCACTGTGGTCGAAGGTGCCTGGAGGAATATCAGCGGTTCCAATCTTCTGGGTAAGAAGTGTCGCTGGAGTAAGGATGATTGGAGAATCAGGGTCTGAGGAAACTGGAACTAAAGGCCTTGCGTTGATTATGGCAGATACTTCGGCAAGGAAAGTGACCAATGTCTCATGAGTAAGCAAGGAAGACTTGTTGTCCATTAGCATTGAGTCAAGTATTCTGCGTGCAATTCCAATCATGCGTTCCCAGGATCCTCCCATATGAGATGAATGTGGAGGGTTAAACACCCAAGTACACCCATTGTTAGATAAGAAGTTGTCTAGTTGTAGTTCTTTGCAGGCTCCCACAAAGTTGGTACCGCAGTCGGACCTCAACTGTTTGACAGGTCCACGAATGGAGAAGAATCTTCGAAGGGCATTGATGAAGCAAGAAGCATCCATAGATTCAATCACTTCAATGTGCACTGCTCGAATGCTGAGACAGGTAAACAGGACTGCCCATCGTTTGCTGTTTGCAGCTCCGCCACGGGTTCTACGAGTAGCTACTGACCATGGGCCAAAGACATCGACCCCGACATAAGTAAAAGGCGGATCAGTACTTAGGCGGTCTGCTGGTAGGTTTGCCATTTGCTGCTGTTGCTGTCTTCCTCTTAACTTGTGACACTTAACACATTTGTGGAGTACGGAAGAAATACATCTCTTCATGCCCACAATCCAAAAACCGGCTGACCTAATGGCGCCCTCAGTAAACTGTCTGCCTTGGTGCTGTACTCGCTCATGATGGTGTCTGATCAGCAGCGTAGCAATATAATGTGCACCTGGTATGATGATAGGATTTTGTTCCTTGGTACACAGGTCAGATTTCTGTATCCGACCGCCCACTCTCAGTAATTGATGGTGGTCAAACACTGGATTGAGTTTGTAGAGTGCACTACTCTTGGACAAACTGTTGTTTTTCGAGATAATGTCTATCTCCTGACGATACACTTCTTGTTGAACACAACGGATGATGACTTGTTCAGCATGTTCAAGGTCTGTAGCTGTAGAGTATTCCTTACATATATGCCACCCATGACACTGGGATGGTGTGTCCTTGGCAAAGCAGTAAGAGATGTGAATTAATCTGGCGATAGCTCGCACAATAGATGACCAAGTCGAGAAACGCTCAAAGCGATGTGAGTTCAGCTTAACCCTTGAAGTTACAGAAGTGTACAGCGTGGAGCCTGTGGGTCTGATTTCCCTATCAGTGTCAGGATCAACTAGCTCAAAAACATCATTGGAAGGAGTCGGACAAGGTTCCTCACACAGGTACCTTGGGGGAGACAACCACATGTGATCTAAAAGATGTGCAATTGGTGCAGGTCTTGTTCCGCGATCAGCAGGGTTAAGTTCCGTGGAGATATACTGCCACTGTTCAGGAGTAGAGAAACTTCTGATGCGTTCTACTCGGTTGCTGACATACATGTAGAATTGTTTAGTCTGGTTATGTATATAACCGAGCACGACTTTGCTATCAGTGTAAAATGTAAACGAATCAATTACAATGTCCATTTCATCTCGTATTACTTCAGCGATTTCAACTGCTAATACGGCTGCACAAAGCTCAAGTCTCGGTATAGAGTGTGCAGGTTTAGGGGTTAGTTTGGCCTTACCTAGGACAAATCCACAATGTGTCTCATTGCTTGCTCCTGTGATCCTGAGATAGGCCACTGCAGCTATGGCTTCCACTGAGGCATCAGAGAAGATGTGGACTTCCTTTCTGATGGCAGCTGAAATGGAACTGGGGGCATAACAACGTGGGACTTGGAGTTGTTCTAATACTTTCAGAGACCTTTTCCATTTTTCCCACCTTTGTTGTCTCTCAATAGGTAGCGGAGTGTCCCAGTCCGTATTTTCAGTGGTAAGCTGTCTTAGCAGTATCTTGCCTTGGATGGTGATGGGCGCTATGAACCCAACAGGATCATAAATACTGTTCACAACAGACAACACTCCTCGCTTGGTGAAAGGTTTGTCACAAGCGGACACTTGGAACGTAAAAGAATCTTGTTCAATGTTCCACAGCAACCCTAGGCTGCGTACTGGAGGAGCATCAGAACTGAGATCAAGGTCCTTCAAGTTGACAGCATGATCATCTGAGGGAAAGGCTTTCATTACCTCATGGCTATTGGAAATGATCTTGTGAAGTCTGAGATTCGCAGTAGACAGCATCTCTTGTGTTCTGGTAAGAAGATCAACTGCCTCTTTACTTGTGGGAAAAGATTTAAGTCCATCATCAACATAGAAATTTCTCTCAACAAACTGACGAGCATCAGAACCATACTCCTTCTCACCTTGTTTGGCTGTCCTTCTCAGTCCATAGATTGCTACAGCAGGAGACGGGCTGTTGCCGAAGACATGCACCTTCATCCGGTAATCTATGACTTCCTTGTGGACATCGTTGTCCTTGTGCCATAGAAACCTAAGATAGTTTCTGTTGTCCTTTTTAACAATGAAGCAATGAAACATCTGTTGGATGTCGGCCATTACTGCAACGGATTCTTGTCTGAAGCGGACTAGGACCCCCAAAAGACTGTTGTTTAGGTTAGGGCCAGTGAGGAGCATATTGTTGAGAGACACACCTTCACACTGTGCACTAGAATCAAACACCACTCTGATTTGGTCAGGTTTCCGAGGGTGATACACACCGAAGGATGGCAGGTACCAGCATTCTTCTCCTTCTCTTGGTGGTGGCGCAGGTTCTGCATGATCTTTGTCAAACACTTTCTGCATGAAGTCTACAAAGTGTTTTTCCATCTCTGGTTTTCTCTTTAAGGTGCGCTTTAAAGAGGAAAATCTTGAGATTGCTTGCTGCAGATTGTTTGGTAGTTTTGTTCTTGGAGTACGGAAAGGTAAAGGTGCTACCCAGCTGTTGGAATCGTCTTGAGTGAATTCCTTATCCATCACCTTGAGAAATTCTTTATCTTCTCTAGTAGGTCCCAACTTGTTGTCATCACTTGTAGTATTGAACACTGTAGATCCAAGGCTGTCATCCCATGGAAGGCAAATGTTCATGTCATCTTGCTGGTCATGCTGCCCCTTACAGTTACTCATCTTTTCTTTCACCTGGTAATGATGTGGGCATGGCTGAAAATAAGTGCTGCGACCATTTGGCAATATATGTGTCTTAAATGAGGATATCTTGGTAGGCCTTTTCATTCGGTCAACACAGACATTGCCTATAATAACCCAGCCTAAATCGAGGTGCTGGGCAAATGGTGCATCATGTGGTCCATTAATTTGCTGACGTATTTTGTGCACCCTGAGAATGTCCCTTCCCAGTAGAAGTAGGATCTCTGCATCCTTATCTAGGGCTGGTATTTCACTGGCTATGGCTCTTAGATGAGGGTGGTGGAGAGCAGCTTCTGGTGTAGGGATCTCCTCTCTGCTAGATGGTATCTGGTTGCATTCAACAAGTGTGGGCAAGGGTACCTCTAAATTTCCCTTTAGGGAAGCTACTATAAGTCCACTGGCTCTTCTTCCCGAAACCTCTGTAATGCCACTACAAGTGCCCAAGGTATATGGGTAGACATCTCCTTTTAAATTAAACAGATCAAAGAGTTCTGACCTTGCAAGTGAACGGTTGCTCTGGTCGTCCAGGATGGTGTACACCTTTAACGTCTTTTCTGGCTGACCCTTGGGGTACACATTGACTAGGCAGATCCTTGCGCAGGACTTGTCAGCAAGGTCTTCTCCGCAGACTTCTGTACATGAAGAAGATACTGAGGTAGGACTTGATGCTTGATCTGTGTTCTCCCCGCCATGCTTTGTTGGAGGAAGGAGATTTGTAGGTGATGTAGGGCTGGACTGAGATGGGTGAAGAGCTTGTATGTGGTTCTCACTGTCGCATTCTATGCATTTTATAGCAGTTTTACAGTCTTTAGCAACATGTTCAGTGGAAGCACAACATCTGTAACACACTCCAAACTTCTTTAGCAGCTCCTTGCGCTCTTGGAGTGGTTTTCTTCTGAAGCCAATACACTTCTTCAGAGGGTGCGGCTTCTTATGAATAGGACATAGGCGATTGGGGTTTTCAACCTTTTCACCTTGCTTGTTCTTACGGCTGGGCTCCTCAGAAGCTGATGTGGAAGTGGGAAGAACATCAGTCTTTTTTACTGACACTGGACCTCTGTGTTTTCTGTACTCGGAGCGTGAGCTGTCATATTTAGTAGGAGGTGAACCAGGGCCGCTGGACTCACCATAGGAAAAGCTTGGATCATTCTTGGATTCTGCAATGTTACTGATAAACTCACAGAAGTAGTCAAATGGGGGAAAGGAAACTTGATTTTCTCTTTTATATCTTGACCCAACTGTAGTCCATTTTTCTTGAATGCCATATGGCAGCTTGGAAACTATTTGGTTTACCCCACGAGCGGTATCTAAGTAGCTAAGACCAGGTAGATGAGTGTCTGTCTTGGCCAGTCGGAGCTCTGAAAGTAGGTCACTAAGCTCTTGGAATTTCTGGTTGTCCTTGCCAGATATCCTTGGAAAACCTTGCAACCGTTTGAAAAGAGCATTCTCAATCGCTTCAGGACTGCCATAGGTTCGCTCTAGTCTTTCCCAGGCAGCTGTGAGGCCTGCTGCTGGATTACCAATGTGGACAGATCTGAGTCTCTTAATACGTTCTGTGGACTGTGGGCCCATCCATCGGATCAACAGATCTAGCTCTTCAGCAGCGGTGATGCCGAGGTCACTAATTGCGGTTCTGAAGGCACATTTCCAACCTCGGTAGTTCTCAGGCTGGTCATCAAACCTTGTAAGTCCGGTTTTAGTAAGTTCACGGCGTAACATGTATCTTGCAAACTCTGACATGTCTGTTCGCTCTGAGCTTGGACAAGGAATTGCTGGCCGAGTAATGTTGGTCACATTGTTTCCGGTGTTCTGGCTAAGAAACACAGGCGTAAATGAGGTTGCATAGGCATTTAGCCCAGGAGGTGGTTTACTGTCCATAGGCTTAGCTGTGAGTGGGTATGATGTTATGATGTCAGGGTTTAGCATTTTGGCTTGCACCTGAGTGCTTCTGTGATGAGCTTGCTGAGGTGTAGGGCCATGGTGATTTATGTAGCATGAAGTATCAGGATGATGAACAGGCAGAGTGTTGTACTGACCTTGATTTTGGGGTGTTGCAGAAGGAACCATGTGTTGTCGCTCCGAAGAAATATCTGTATGGTCAAGAACATTAGTAGCAATCTGGGTTTCACTGTTTTGGCTTAGCACATAGTCTCTAGTACGTTTGAGAGGATCCTCTGCATCCATTCCACTCAAGGCGACACTGTCTCTTTCACTCTCACTGGCTGCTTGTTCTAGGACCTTCAACCTTGCCATGGCTGTAGCATGCTCACACTGTTTCTGCAGAGCTTCTATTTCTGCCTTTCTTTTTACGGCATCTGCTTCCATTTGCGCTTCCTTCTGCGCTGCAGCCACTTCCATTTCCGCTTTCTTTAGCGCAAAGGTGGCCTGAATCTTAGTAGCTTCTGCTTCAGCACGCGCCTTTATAAGCTGCTCACTGAGCATGGAATATTTTGAAGATCGCGACCTAGACGTGTGTTTTGAACGTCTTGTGGACTCAGAAATACAAGATGTTGTTTCCTGAAGTTGCGCAATTCTTGCCTTTATTTTAGACTTCGTTTCATATATTAAGCCATCTCGATCAGCATTAAGATGTTGGAAGTTTTGCAATTCTTCTAGACTGTCCTGTGTACTGATTCTTTTCAGAATGCTTTCATATCCTTCACACTTCAGTTTGTATTGCTCATGCATAGTGAACAGCTGCTCCAGGGCTCCCTCTAGTGGTAATACCTTATATTCAGGCACGGAAATGGTGGAGATAAGAGTCTGTAATTTTTGCCACAGATTCATAATGTCTGATGAAAGTTCATGCTGCAGGCTTTCAAGATTCTCTCTGACCTTCCATGTAGGCTTAACAGAGCGTTTGTTCTTATCACTGGACTGCAGACTGAGATCGATGCTTCCCTGCACTGAGTGTCTCTCTGCCATGATGATGCAATACACGCAGGATGTTGGAGTACACTGAAGGGAGATAGCAGGCTGCTAGCTGGTAGTATGGTGGGAGATTCTGCACTGAGGCTCAGTTACACACACTGATGATCCCTTGGGACGCTGCAGGTAGCTGCTATGGCTGGCTGTATCTGTGAAGTAGCTTAATCACTGTCCCTACAGCTGTATCTGGCAGTCTTGTAATCCTTTTCACTATTCTGACTCAACAACCTGGCTGTAAGCATGGGGGTTTATAGATAGTCGGTATCTGTGCTTCAACCAATACTCACACCAAGTCACATATTGTCAGATAGCGTCAACTCCATTGTAGAGGCACTGTAGGAAGATTTCAGGTTTATTTGGTGCAGAAATCTTGTGAAAATGCTGGTTACAACGGTGTGAAAAGGATATAATGAACCAGGGTAGCAGGAACATACAGATTACATGCTCTTCTAACATGAGAAAATGGCTGCTAACATGAGAGAGAGGGGAGGAGTTAATGACACTGCAGCTAGAGAACAGGAAGACAGGAGGGACAAGAAACAAAAGGCAAAGCAGAATAACACATATACATGTCAATGAATAGAAACATGTCCGGGGACAGGACACTGACAATAACAGGTTACAGCAGTGGGACTGGAGGCAAGACCATGAGATTGAAGGGGAGACAATGAAATTCAAGATAATAGAATATGAGATGGGGGGATGGCTAGGGCTCAGAGGGGGTCGGGTCTGCTGAGTTGGGTAATCCTTGTTAGGGAGGCAGTCTGATAATCTACTAAGGCAAGTGCCCGTGAAGGCTAAGTAATAAGAGTGTAACACTGAGTGTACACACTCAATAGCTGTTAGCTGAATGATAGCCGTCTTTCCCGACTCTCTCTCAGCTCCCCTATACACATGCACATTCTGCTTGGCCGCACATGTATGTGTATTCAACAGGGAGAGGGGTAGAAAGCTGCTGTCAGACACTTCTGGTGGTGGCTTGTCTTTCATGAGAACAGGAGGATCAGGAGAAACTATTCACTTCGCCCGATCTTTCTCATTCTGATGATGTCAGGAGAGAGTCGGGAGTCTTTGGTTTTGCAGCAATGAAGATGGTGATGTCACTAGTTTGTCATGGTGCTTCCTGCAAGTGGCTTGTTTCGGCATGGTAGGCAGAGAATAACCCAGGTTGTGCCTGATGGCACTTCACAGCATACTAGTATGTAGTATGGTCTTGATCACAGGCCTGATCTGTTAAGATGGCCCAGGCTATTTCTTACCCCTACGCTCTAGACTAGGGGTGCACAACCTGTGGCTCAGTGGCCACATGCAGCCATTGATACCATTCTGTGCGGCCCCAACCATATGGTAACAGACACATATGTCTACGTCTTGTGGCTGCACCATGTATCTTTCATGTATTCTTCAATTAGTTGGCAGTCCTGGAACTGTGACTAGACATTAATGGTATATACTGTGTGTTCAATATGCCATAAATACAATATTTCAGTTGGTAATACCTAGAGTTGAGCGAACGTGCTCGTAATGAGCACTGTACTGCTCGGATCCCCTGCGCTTGAATGGCCGCAGCCATTGTGCACACCTGCTCTAGACTATATTTCTCTGTGATGCATCACCGCCCTATCCAGGGCCTCAGTTGGTGCACCTTTATGACTGGTGCCATTCACCTCTACTGCTAGCAAGCTTTTGTGACAGGCAAACTGATTTACTAGACTAGACTTGACTTGACTAGACTTGTCATCGATCACATCCATTCTTCTCCCCAAAATCTCCAGTATTGTTCCCTTCCAAATCATATTCGTGCAGTAATATATGAGTGTCTCAGCTGACAATTTGGTGCAGGCCTTAGTGACTTTTGGCATTATTTCACGTCTTGATATGTGATGCAGACCGCTGCACTCCTGGGGCTTGTAGGAGACGCATCCTGCACTGTACCAGGCAGCCAAGAGGCAAATGGAATATAAAATTGACCAGAACACAAATTGTACAGAGCAGGAGGATGAGTAATGGATTTGTTTGATCCAGGTGACTGGAGTATTGCTTTTCACATATGGTTAGAAAATGATAGCTTAAATGCAAAGAAATAGAAAAGATGAGCTGTCTTCCCGTCTCCTTTCAAGGAATCTATCAATAAAGAGCAGTTCCTAGGATGTGACAGATACCTGAGGCCAACCTATTACCCTGGAAAAAAGCTTCCAATTACCACAAATGATCAATGTATAAAAAGCACATTTGTCAGACTATCAGAAATTCCTTCCTTTCTTCCTTTCTTCCTTCCGGGGCCCCATTCTATAGATAGGTGCAGATCCCAGAGGCGGGATCTGCACCTGACATTGCTGGCATATTCTAGCGTTATGTCATCAATGTGTGAGGTGACACAACTTCTTCAATGTGTTCAGTGCTGGTGAGAAGAAGCCACTGCCAGTGCCCTGATTCTTAAAGAGCATCTGTCAGCAGATTTGTACTTATTAAACTGGCTGACCTGTTACATGTTCACTTAGCATCTGTGTTTGTCCCATGTTCATATGTGGCCACATTGCTGAGAAAAATTATATGCAAATTAACCTCTAGGAGTAACGGGGGCATTGCCATTACTCCTAAAGCCTCAGCTCTCTCTGCAACTGCAGTGCCCTCTGCACTTTGGTTGGCAGGACTAGGCAGCGAAAATATGATCTCACCTGGCCCTCTCAATAAAGTGCAGAGGACGCGGCAGTTGCAGAGAGAGCAGAGCCTCTACGTATAACGGCATCGTCCCCATTTCTCCTAGAGGCTCATTTCCATATATTAAAACTTCTTTTTTCTCAGCAATGCGGGCACATATGAACATGGGGCCAACACAGATTCCTTCAGCTACTAAGTGCACATGTAACAGGTCAGCCAGTTTAAGAGGTACAAATCTGCTGACAGATGCCCTTTAAAAGGGGTCCTCAGGAATTATTTAAAATGGGCTCTAGCAACCCATCCCAGAATGAGGTTGAAGGGGGCGGCAGGGCCTCATTTTATTACGCTGCATAACCGCTGTTGCCAATTGCTATTTGACAGGGTCCAAGCCAGAGTTCAGAAGCAGCTGGTAATGAGGCAGTGGTCATGGAAAGGCAGAACTGCTGACATCTGAGTTTTTTTTTTAATTGGGTACACATTACCATTGGGGTTGTCAGGTCCTAGACCACACAACCCCTTTAATATTTTGTGGAACAGCCTCTTTAATTTTATGGCTAAGAGCTATGTTGGCACTGTTCATTAGGGGCATACTGCTGACACCTTTGTTCATTGGTATACTATGCTGACAATCTATCATATATCTGTATATGGATCCATCTTTCTAATATTTATCTATTTAGGTATCTGCAATGCATTCTGAAGTCTTCAGACCCGGCTTTTACCTCTTTTACATTTTGTCATGTTGGGACTTTGTGCAACAATAAAGCATTAGTATTCAGATCCTTAACTATGGGGGCTTCCTATTTCTCTTGATCATATTTGAGATATTTCTACACCTTGATTGGAGTCCACCTGTGGTAAATTCAGTTGACTGGACATGATTATGAAAGACAGAGCCCTGTCTATACATTGGTCCCTCAAGTTACAATATTAATTGGTTCTGGGAGAACCATTGTTGAAACCATTGTAACTTCAGTCTACTAATTGGTTCCAAAGCCCAAAAATGTCATCCAAGAACAAGTAAAAGTGACGTTTTAAGAAAAATAAGCAGATAACCAAGATGGATAAAGTAACGCCTGGTGTTAGACATGAATATATGCTGGAAGCTGTAAACTAGAGATGAGCGAATCTATTCGCCGCTTCGTAGATTCATATCGAATCTTGGGAATTTTCAGCTGCAAAGCGAATCCGAATATTAGTCGATTCGCTTCGGCTTTGTACGCATTCAATTTAGTTTGTCCTATAAATTATACACAATTGCGTACGAATTTGTTACTGTATACGCTGTTGCGTACGAATTCAATTTAGTAGCGATCTTTTACTGTTCGTTCGTTTATCATGCGCAAAAGCCCGGGAAGAAAGCAGTCACCTGACCTAGTAGGCTGGGCTTGCTCTGATTGGCTCAGGCTCAGTAAGCCAGTGACGCTTCATTTCTGCTGCGACTGCTGAGGCGAGCAGAAGCACTGTTGTGAATTTGTGAAGTTCAGAGACACTGTGTTTTTCTAACTGGGGTGTAATTGTAGTGGGAATCTATCATACATATATCAGGGATAATGCAGGGCCAGGTCAGGGCTAGTAAATAATCAGGCAGGGAGAGAGAGACAGGGAGAGACAGGGACAAAGACCAGCTGCAGGCTCACAGAGTGAATTAAAAAATCTTTGGCATGGATAAGCAAAAGGGGTCCAGTTCCAGCCAGACTTTGAGCTTTAAAAAAAAGGAGAAGGTGGCACAGGGCAGCAGTGCCAAAAGACCTGTAGCCGGAGCATCTGCTAGTAATATTTCCAATACTTGGCCGTTGTTCCACCGGGCTAACCCACCAAGGCGCAACATTGTAGTGGAGGAGAAAGCAGATGAAGTAGTGGAGTGGATGGCACGCTCATCTCAGTCTCAGCCGGATGATCTGCTGTCATCTGCTGATACAGTGTCCATATGTAGCCAGGGGACTCGTCCTGCTCCACCACTCCACTCAAGCAAACCCCGTCATTTTCTGCCACCTCTCGGGCTTCAGTGTTCCCCCCTAGTGGTGTCCCTTCAGCAATTTCTAGGAAAAAAAGCCACAGAAGCCCAACTTATAATCCGGCGGTTATAGAGGACAGCCTCCCTGAGGATTTCTTAGAGAGCAGTCAGATTTTGGACTGCCCAGAATTGTCAGTTGGTGGAGAACAGCCTAATTTGCAAAAATGTGTTGTGGAGGAGTCTGATGAGGAATCTGATGTGTTAGGCCGGAGGACCTGTGAAGCGGAGGAGGATTTGAGCTCAGAGGAGGAGGGTGGTACTAGTAGTGGCAGCAACAGAGGGCAGAGGTGAGTTAGGTCCAGGGCTAGTGCTTCCTTGGAAACTAGTGAGACCCCAAATATAGTGGGGCCGGCACCAGGAAGTAAGCGTGCGAGAAGCTTGGCCAGCTGTGGAGGGCGCACGTCGGGTGTGTGGAAGTATTTTACCAGTCTGCCAGGGGATAGCAGTATGGCCACGTGTAATTTCTGTAAGCAGCCGCAAATGTTGGGACCACTGCTCTGTGGAACCATTTGAAGCGGCGTCATGCCGGCAATTTAGAGCAGCCCAATAATAGTAAAGAGCTGGTTACTACTCTGGGGGTCCCTTCTGTCAGGCAGGCCGCATCCAGGGTCATAGCTCAGCCCGCATCCCGGGGTGTAAGTAGTACATCCACTTCATCGTCGCCCAGTGCGTGCATGTCTCCACCTCCTTTCATTCGGCAGCCGTCCATTGCCGAGTGTGTGGCCAGGGAGCAGTTTTACGCCACAAGTAATCCGACAGTGCGCAAACTGAACGGTCACCTGACAAAGTTGCTGGCTGTGCAGTCTCTGCCATACCAGCTGGTTGACTGCCCAGCTTTTAGGGAGCTAATGGCTTGCGGTCAGCCACGCTGGCAGGTCCCTAGCCGGCATTACTTTTCAAATAAAGCTATCCCCACCCCTTTCTCCCACGTGGCAGAGAATATTGGACGCTCCCTGCAGCTGTCTCTCTGCAGCACGGTGCACGTCACAGTGGACATCTGGAGCAGTGCTTATGGCCAGGGTCAATACATGTCCTTTACTGCCCACTGGCTGAATGTATTTAGTGGCAGCGAGGCAGGAACACCCCAGCAACCCGGTCAATTGCTGTTGGCACCTTCACGTGCTTTCCAGCCAGGATTGCAGCAGAGCACCCAACAACTATCTGCTTCCACCTCCACGGGCAGTCCACCTGCTGGAGCGTCAGGGCAGCGAGTTACCCGTGCTCCTTCATATCACATGTGTCAGGTGAAACGCTGCCATGCAGTGTTAGACATAGTTTGTCTTGGCAGTAGCAGCCACACAGGCCAGCGCTTGCTGCGTTACATGAAGCAGCAAATAGCGCACTGGCTGACTCCACGTCAGCTGGAAGTGGGCAAGGTAAAAACATTCACTGGCCTGCGCACAGTGCTGGCAAAGTCGCGGAAGCTTTGCACTCATTTTAGCCATTCATATGTATCTCGGCACGCTCTGCTGGAACTGCAGCGTCAAAACGGTCTTCCGCCACACCGCTTAATAGGTGACGTGGCGACCCGGTGGAATTCCACTCTTCATATGTTACAGCGACTCCTAGAGCAGTGGATGATTTTGTCCAGCAGCAGCCAGAATCTTCCAGCATAGGGAGCAGGTGCGGCTTTGATTTCCGGCAGTGGAGGCTGGTCTGAGATGCCTGCACTGTTCTAAGGCCCTTAGAAGAAGCCACCAAATTGGTCAGCCGGGACAGCTGCGGTGTGAACGACGTAATTTCAATAATATTTGTGCGGGAAAAGACACTCACGCTCATGCAGCAGGGTCAATAGGGAAAGGAAATCCTGGTCATTTGTCTACCGGCCGCCATGCTGTCACTGTAGGGGAGCCCCAACGCCAAAGTTCCCTTGTGGAGCAGGATGAGGATGAGGAGCTTCAGTTAGAGGAGGGGGAACAGGAGGAGGATTTTAATGAGGGTGATGTTGATGACCAGGAGGAGGAGACACAGGTGGAGGATGAGGATGATGATACTTTCAGGGACACAGCAGTTTCTCGGAGAGAGGCTGAGATGGAAAGAAGTGGCCTCTCCGGCACGCTGGGCAGGATGGCGAGTTGTATGCTCACATGCTTACGCACTGACAGGCGTATCCTAAACATAAGGCAGACTGACGAATACTGGCTGGCGATGCTTCTGGACCCGCGGTATGAATCCAACATGGGGGATTGTTTTCCTCCCCAGGAAAGGGAAGAGAAATTAGTCTCATTGCGGGAGAAGCTATGTAATAACCTGGCCAGAGCATTCAGCCAGCCCCAGCCTGCTGCCAGCATGTCTGAGAAGGAGGTCCGGCCGAGTAATCCACCTTCTGCCACAACCAGCAGCAGACAGTTAAGCCTAATGAGTATGATGCAGGAATTTTTCTCTGCAGGCTCCCAACAGCTACAGCCAAGTGAGCAGGCCCAGATCACCCGCCTCAATGAGCAGGTTCAGGCTTACCTGCAGTCTGGCTCACAAAGCCTCTTCTCAGACCCCCTGGACTTCTGGGCAGGCAGATTACAACAGTGGCCGGAACTGTTCCACTATGCACTAGGGCTTCTTTCCTGCCCAGCCTCAAGTGTCATGTCAGAGAGGGTTTTTAGTGCC
>ONZH01012563.1:0-69392 GCA_900303285.1 Rhinella marina
CTAGATATTGTATATTTCAAAGTACACAGCCGTGTAGTAACTGAACAGACGGTGGGTATTTACACCAGGTATGTGAAGATAATTTAACAAGAGAACGCACAGTACAGTGGCCTATTAAAATGGCCTAGATATTGTATATTTCAAAGTACACAGCCGTGTAAGTAACTGAACAGACGTGGGTATTTACACCAGGTATGTGAGATAATTTAACAAGAAAACGCACAGTACAGTGGCCTATTAAATGGCCTAGATATTGTATATTCAAAGTACACAGCCGTGTAGTAACTGAACAGACGGTGGGATATTTACACCAGGTATGTGAGATAATTTAACAAGAGAACGCACAGTACAGTGGCCTATTAAATGGCCTAGATATTGTATATTTCAAAGTACACAGCCGTGTAGTAACTGAACAGACGGTGGGTATTTACAACGCAGGTATGTGAGATATTTAACAACAGAAACGCACAGTACAGTGGCCTATTAATGGCCTAGATATTGTATATTTCAAAGTACACAGCCGTGTAGTAACTGAACAGACGGTGGGTATTTTACACCAGGTATGTGAGATAATTTAACAAGAGAACGCACAGTACAGTGGCCTATTAAAATGCCTAGATATTGTATATTTCAAAGTACACAGCCGTGTAGTAACTGAAACAGACGCGTGGGTATTTACACCAGGTATGTGAGATAATTTACAAGAGAACGCACAGTACAGTGGCCTATTAAAATGCCTAGATATTGTATATTTCAAAAGTACACAGCCGTGTAGTAACTGAACAGACGGTGGGTATTTACACCAGGTATGTGAGATAATTTAACAAGAAACGCACAGTACAGTGGCCTATTAAATGGCCCTAGATATTGTTATATTTCAAAGTACACAGCCGTGTAGTAACTGAACAGACGGGTGGGTATTTACACCAGGTATGTGAGATAATTTAACAAGAGAACGCCACAGTACAGTGGCTATTAAATGGCCTAGATATTGTATATTTCAAGGTACACAGCCGTGTACTAACTGAACAGACGGTGGGTATTTACACCTGGTATACAAAAAGGGTATTGCAGGCACACAGAACCCAGAACACTAGAGCCAAATAAACTGTATTTAAAAAAATAAAAATAAAATTCACAGCCGTATACTGCCAGATCAGATGGTGCATATACACACTAGTTATATAACAGGGTTGTTCAGCCTAAAAGACGCTGAACAGTAGTGCCAAATATAGTTTGGTATGTAGCAGAGCACCTAATACACCACTAATGCCTCTCTCTGTCCCCTACTCCAGCAGCTATCCCTGAATACAGCAGCCGTTCTCTGTAAAGTCTATATTGTAGTAAAGCTATCACTGAAGTCCACTGTAGTAGCCCTGATAAGGGCTTTTAATCACGCTCCTGCCTGTCCAACAGCTAAAACCTATCTGTCCCTTCTCCAGCCTCTGTCCCTGACTAAGTTCACGCAGCATATGCGTACGAGCAGGAAGAGCTGAGTTTTTAATATTCGAGGTCACATGGTTTTTCCAGCCAATCCATGTAGACGCTGTTTTCGCGCTGCCAGCGTGCTCAGCGTGCCTGTCATACCCCCCCTGCATGTTGATTGGTGGAAAAAGAGCGCCAGGGAAGGTGGGAGGGGAAACGAATTCTAAGTGCGCCATCGCCGTTATACTCGATTGAAATCGAGTATGCCGAATATCGTAGTATTCGATCGAATACCGGCTCGATCGAACACTACTCGCTCATCTCTAATCATAACTTTTTTTTGTCTGTTCACACAGCCAAACAAGGCTTTTTTTCTTGTAGAGCAAGTTCTACTTTCTATTAGCACCAGATAATATTACATATTATGTAAACATTCTAAATGGGGGGAATTAGAAAAAATAAATTCTGTCATTGTTTTAAAGGACTTGTTTTAACAGCATTCCCTAAGTGGTAGAAATGTTAAAGACTACGTACACCTTGGAGATAATTCTTGTTTATGATTGCATTTTACTCATTTTGGATAAAAAACATGTTTTCAATTGACCTTTATTAAAAATATTGAGCTGTTCTGTCACAAAGGGTTAACTGTTTCTCTAACTGTGTGACTGGTAAACGAGTAAACGACTAAGAGGTCATAAATGCTTGTTTATTTTTATTTGTACAATGGGGAGAGGGGGTGATTTGATTTTTTATTTTTTTTTATATTTTGTTATTTTTTATATTATTATTATATTATATTAATATTATAATATTATGTTCTTTTTTTACTTGTTTTACCTTTATTTTTAGTCCCTCTCGGAGACTTCAGCATGTGATCATTAGATTATCTATGTCAATGGTGTCCAACGTGACATGATATAAATCTCGTAGGCCAGAACAAGGTGGCTTTGCTAGAAAGCATGCTAATGTGAAAAATGAAATTATTCTAGTACTCTAGTTAAGATAGCGTTAAAAAGAAATCATAAAAAAAAATTCTGCCCTCACCATTTGATGTCATTTCATGAATCTGACGTCTGCAGATATTTTTGTGAAACCAGTTTTGGAGTGTTCGGGTCAAAATTTGTCACGTTGATTCTCAGTACAGAGTGCAGATGATCGTCCGTTGAACCAGGTTTTGCTATCTTTAGTTCTGAAATTATTGTTATTAAATGCAGCCCTTACTAAGGGGTCTGCCTTTCTCTGAGGCCCGCTCTTCTTTTAAATTGTAATCCTTATTACGATGGCGTTACTTACCAATGCACTATGAGGTGCTCTAGTTCTTGGATAGGATACTGCACATATGTCATCACTATGCGGTGTAAGCATATACGCCTCCCAGTCAATCAGATTAGCCACTAGTCTGATTGGCTATATTGCATACATGTTTACAACACATAGCGAGGACATATGTGCGGTGTGCTATGTGAGAACTGAAGTGTCTCATGGAGCCATGTAGTCGGCAGCACTGCATTGGAATATACTGAATTCAGTTCTCTGTAAAGCATAGATATGCTCTGCAGAATACAAGATGCAATCCAATGATTCCACATTTTTTGCAAGTCGGATGCGGAGCCACCGTGTGCTGTCCACATTCGTATGTCCGTTCCACGGCACCCACAAAGAATAGAACAAGTGAAGTGAATTCAGCCTAAGCTGTATGCGTGACCTCTGCACCTGTTGAAATTTTATTTTTAGGAGGTGTAGTGCATCGTTTTCAATTGGAGTCACACTTAAACCCACTAACGCCTCATGCACAGACACGATCATTGCCTGTTTTGGATAGGTCATCAGTAGTAAAATCCCAGAAAACCCCTTTAAGACCAGTGTATGATGTCGAAAATGATGAATGAGATGGGCCACCCGATGCTCCCTCTTCCCCGCCCCTCCCCTTTTTTATTTCACAGAATTTGTTGCAAAACATATTTGCGGTAAAATCTGCAACCTAAATACAACAAGAAGTGGCTTATAACACATATTAAATGATGGCCAAAGTGTGTATAAGGTGCTGAGTGACATTTTGACAATGTGCCGAGTGTCTACTTTCAAAAAATATATGAGTATGGGTTGGGGGGAGGGGGGTATGATTTCTATTTCCTAATTTAGGTTTTATTTGTAAGTGACAAATTTTCAAAAATTGTCCTGGCTACCAAGCTGTCGCGTGGCAGCGAAAGGGTTAATATCAGGTGTATCCAACATTTACATTTAGCCAAAGTGTAGACATTACCGCACTGGAAGAAAATAGATCTTTATTTAGATGAAGTCTTATGCAACTTGAACCACGTTCAGTCATTTTGTCCATAAATAATTCACAATCACCTTAGATAAACCATTATAACGGTGTAATAAAAGGTCAGCATGTAAAATAGCCGGAGTGCCTGGCACACAGCTCATTGCTCGGCTGAATGTTTGCTGTGGTCTCTGTTGCTGTGGCACATACCTGGATGTGGAAACAGAAGGAACAATTTGTACTTATTTAAACAGAGATATGAACAGTGTTCGAGTGCTGACAAGGGACTGACATGCAGGGCTGGTTACAACATATTTGAAATGAAAATGTAATATTTAAAGGGGTTATTCAACCCCTATAATGACCCCCCCCCCAAATGCCCAGGCCCCTTATATAGATTATACTTACCTTGCTGTAAATATATCAGGGGTCAGTACAGAGATCTCTCCCCAGGACTCCCCAGAGATTTATCCCCAGGACTATGACTATGACGAGGGAACATCCTCTGTCTGGAAGAAAGAAGGTTTCTACGCAAACATAGAAGATGATTCTTTACGGTAAGAGCAGTGAGACTATGAAAATGTTATTGGAGGGTTTTTTTTTTAAATGCCATTGTTTCATTAAAAAAAAAAGACAGAAAAACACCAGGCACAAAAAATTCACTAAATTGAAGAAAAAAATGGCGGTAGTAAAAAAATGCTGTACTGCAATGCATTTCATATTTGTAAAAGGCTCTCAGTTACAGTATGCAAAACTCCACTGAAAACACAAAAGTGCAGGATATCACCTCTAAAAACCTATGTGTGAATCCACCTGTAGGCCTTATTCACACATTCAGGTCCAAGACAGTCAGTGTTTCATCAGTGAAAATGTCTGTAAAAGGCCAGTTGTTGATCCATAGATCTGTTGTTTGCCGTCCATTTGTCACCCATAGCAAGCAAGCCGGTCTCCCCCTCGGGAAAAGCTATCCCCAACATTAGGGGTACTGCGAAGAACGAGGAATTCACTTATACAAAGCCCTTAGAGGAAGTAGGACATGTGGTTCACACCCGCTGGTTCGTGACACACTGTTGTAATCTCTTATGATTGGCTGAGGCTGACTGCACGGTATTATGGGCAAGCACACTGGGGCAGGGTCATGTGACCCTCCTTCTTTATCTTCTCATCTTCCCTCTATTCCGATATGTAAAATATAATATGCTATTGGAGCAGTTTGTGTGGGGAGAATCCCAAAAACTTTAGATTCCATAGAAAGAAAAGTTTTTGTGAAAGGTAGTGTAGAATCGATTTGCTCATCTCTAACATCATCTGTGTTCTGTCAGTAGTTTTCATGGACCCATAGACTGCTGTGTTTGGTCTGACCCATAGGACTGTACTGTGTTTGGTCTGCATCACAGAGAAAAGTAGTGCACGCTTCCATTGTTTTTTCAGTGACCCACGGTGTGCATGCTGCAGCTGTTTTCTATTGTTCAATAAAAATTGATTGAAAATCACTAGTTTATGGCTTTAATGGCTGAATAATTTTGTAGGTTTCCCACAAAACTACGCGGCCACTAACCATAAACAAGCGATTGTCAATCACTTTTTAATGAACGATATTAGACAGCTATATGTAGCTTGCACAGCTAGGTGGTCCAATGCCTGCCAGCTGCACTGTCTGGGTCTATCCCTGTTTTGTGTATGGTTTTAGTAGCCTCATGACTAAGGAAGTGAGGTTTTAATCTGATTCATTCCACTGCTGCCCTCTGAATAGTCCCTAATATTGAAGTGCTCCCGACTCTCTGCTACAAGCGGCCCACAGCTCCCCATTCTTCTGTAGTGCCCTATTTCAAGGGTTTTCATAAATTCATTACGTCCTGGTCTATTCTCCCTTCCATAAACCTCAGCCTCCTCCCAGTTCTGCTTGAACTGGGACCAGTACAGAAAGTCTGCCTATGACTTATTACTGAGATGTTGAATAGAACCTTGTTTTGTCATCATGTCTCTTTGGCTTTGGGGAAGATGTCATCCTTTCCACTTTAATGCAATGTGTTTATTTGATCAGGAGATGCATCCTGAACAGAGACGATTCATGTCTCTACTGATTGAACCACTTATCCTTCACACATGGCTTCCACTTCAGGTTCTCTATTTCTGAGCAGTAAGAACACAAAGCTTGATTACAAGCAATATTGATCCTGTTATCAGGCAGAAAGTGTCAAACAGGGAAATGGAGGTATACAGACTAAGGGCTCATGCATGCAAACGTGTCGACCATTCCGTGCACTTACATGGGCAGGAGGGCACCTAGCCTTTCTGCTGCCTGAGGCGAAAACTGACCCCCATGCCAAATGGAAAACATTACATAAAGTACTACAAAACTTACTAGATAATATAGCAATATAGTTAAATATGTAGAGATGAACACTTCCACAATGAAAGCATTCATTGTCCAAGGACTTTCCGCTGCCGGAAGATCCATTACTCTGGCACTGAGGGGAACGAAAGGGAGCAGGGAAGCTACAAAGCATGTTAGCCCACCTCTGAATGCAGGAGAAGGTGGACCAGAAGGATAAACAGCAGGGGGTGATATCGGAGACAAAAATGTAATATACGTTTAAAATTAAATCCTTTAGTAAGCAGGGCACATTGTAATAATATATTAAATACTTTCCAACGTTTGTGTAAATATGGGACATTTAAAGGGGGTTGTCCAAGTTATATTTATTTATCAATATCAGATCTGTGGGGGTCCAACACCCGGCACCCCCGCCAATCAGCTGTTTGAAGAGAAGGCGCATGCCGTGCCAGCGCTGCCTCCTCTTCATTGTTTACATCCTAGCTGTAACATCCGCAGCGGTGAGCAGGTGTAACTACATTTTTCTTGGCGGCAATGGAGGACGCTTGTTCTGTGACTGCGTCACTGACCATGGCGCAGTCCCCTGTTAATAGGTCCTCCTCCATGAAAAGACTAAGAGAGGAGTCCACCCATAGCTCTGACTCCTCAGAAGATGAAGTGACCCCCATAAGGAAAAGAAAGGCTGTGAGAAACACAGCCTTGGATTCCCCTCATACCAGTCCTGAGTCAGGCAGAGGGGTTACTGTTACACCTCATAAACCTCGTTTGAGGTATGACAAGCTGTCTGCTGGTGTTTTCCAAGAGCTGTCAGGTCATCCCCCAGCTCACACTAATAAAGGTACAGCACCCCGCATAGACAGAGAAGCGTTTGCTTCAAAATATAAAAGAGGACTGTTTACCTCTTGTTCTCCTAGGGGGGCATCTACCCCGGGTTCATATAGAGAAAGTTTTTTCTCGCACACTGTCCCTAGTGTCAGCACATTTGAGTCAGTTTCTGAAGTGGACTGGGACTCAGAAACCGTGACACGTTCTACATCCTCCTCAGAAAGAGGGCGGTGGGGCGAGTTACAGATGTTGAGAGTAGGTCTGGCTGGCTGTACCCCTCCAAACAAGCTTTTCTCACAGAGATGGGCTATCTCCGATTCTTCTGAAGTCAGAGAATTTGCTCAAATAGCCTTTCGCTCCACCTTAGTCAAAGAGGACGATTTGGTGTTACGTAATTATATTGGCATCCCAGACATCCAGGCCTTAATTGCTCCTGACATAGATCCGGCTCTGCTATCCATTACAGAGACTTCGGTCCATAAGGATATGCTGGATAACACTTTAAAGAATGTACAGTTTAAAATTGCGGATGCTGTTGGTCCGCTTCTCCTCATGTTAACAAAGGCAGAACAAGAAGGTTCATTAACCTCCACCCATAATTTTAAAACCCTTCTTGCCTCCAAATTGGCACTCCTTAAGGCAGCCAGTAGGGCGGTGCTTATAATTGGTCAGTCTTTTAATTATGTCACAAATATAAGAAGAGTTAGGTGGCTTACTTCAGCAGGCATGGCAGATTTAGCACCTAAATCACATGAGTTCCCTAATCTTGAAACCAGTAACTTGTTCAGACCCGGTTTCATTCAAGAAGTCAAAGGTAGATACAGAGCCAGAAAGTCTTTTGCGGAACTTAAGAAACCACACAAACGACCCTTTCGGTCCGAGGGTCGCCCTTTCAAGTCCCAGGGGCAGATCCGGGATTCTCAGGGACAGACCAGGAAACCCTTCTCCAGTACCTCTAACCCTTCAAGAGGATCCTCAGGATATAAGCACTTCCCCAAGAGACCGCAGTCGGGTAAGCACAACTCTTCTTCCATCTCAAAACTATTTGAAAACATGGGAAACGTTTTGCTCAGACCGTTGGGTCTTAAACGTAATCAAAAACGGCCTCTCCCTTCCTTTAAAAAAGTTTCCTTTTCAAAGGAAAACACCCAAGTTTCACACAAAAAGTATCCTCGACCCAATATTACAGACAGCCTTAGAAACGGGCAAGATCTCTCCTGTTGTGTCAGGAGAAAGAGGCTGGATAAGTCACATCTTTCCAGTCCTAAAATCCGATGGTTCTGTGAGACCTGTTCTCAATGTCAGGTCTCTAAACTCCTTCCTAAAGCCAAAACGTTTCAGGATGGAAAACATAACAGATCTCCGTTTTCTGTTAGAAAAAGATATGTACTTGATAAAGGTAGACCTGAAGGATGCATTTCACGCCATTTACATAAATCCAAAACACCGTCGTCCTTCTGAAGCTCCAATGGAAGGGGAAATATTTTTCACTGGAATGTGATGGTGTTTGGCCTCTCAAATGCTCCATACACGTTTTCACGGGTTATGAAAGCAGTAGTTTCCCACATAAGGCTGTCAGGCATGACATGTCTGATTTACCTAGACGATATTCTTGTTTTCCATGCACAAGAGACCCAGTTGCTAACTCACAGAGACAAGCTTCTCTCACTACTCTCAGAAACAGGCTTCACTATAAACAGAGAGAAATCAATCCTCTGTCCTACAAAAACACTAACCTTTTTAGGTTTCTCTCTCAACACCGAAACATTGACTTTTCGTGTGCCAGAAGAGGAGTGGACAAGCCTCATAGATCAAATCTCGCTTGTCTTAGAGGCTCAAAAAGTGTCCCTAAGAGGAGTGGCCAGTATGGTGGGCAAACTTGTTGCAATGCGTCCAGGTTTTCTTCTAGTCCCTACCAAATGTCGTCAGATGCAGATCTGGATAAACACACTATTATGTCAAGGAGTCTCATGGGACTCTCTTGTGATTCTGCCTCCGACAGTGACAACAGAATTGGGGGCGTTAGTGCTGCTAGGTGCTCCGCCACCGTGTCCCATTCGTCAGACACCTCCAGACATTATAATCACATCGGATGCGTCTCTGGACGGATGGGGAGCTTTCTCTCTGACGGGAGCCATCAGGGGGCTATGGCTTGGCCCAGAGAAAAATCTCCACATAAACGTATTAGAACTGAGAGCAGCCAAATTGGGTCTCCAGAAGCTTGTATGCCCTACGTCTCATCACCAGTCAGTCCTTCTTCAAATGGACAACAGAACGGCTGTCTCCTACGTCAACAGGATGGGAGGGACAAGGTCCAAACTCCTGTGCATGGAGGCTTTAGAAATGTGGACTTGGGCTCAGGATCACAACCTGACCCTATCAGCCCAATATGTTCCCGGGCACTCCAACGAGCTGGCCGATGCCCTTTCCAGGGACAAGATGTCCTTAGCGACAGTTTCTCTTCACCATCATCTGTTTCTCAAAATAGAACAGATGTTCGGGAAGAGAGAGATAGATCTATTTGCGTCAGCGACATCAGCCCATCTCCCCAAATTTGTTGCGAGAACATGGTCTCAGGGAGCGTGGAGAGCAGATGGTCTATCATTCTCGTGGAGTCACCTGACCAACCTATATGCTTTTCCCCCACCATCTATAATGTTACAAGTCCTACAAAAGGCCAGAGAGGACATGGTGAACCAGATGGTTCTGGGTTACCCGGTGTGGCCTTCGAAACCATGGTACCCACTTCTTCACTCCATGATCGTGGGTCAGAAATGTCCCCTTGGTCTAACAGCCGACTGCTTCAAAGGTCCCCGAGATCTCCTCTTACGACTCCCACAATTAATGTGGATTGCCACTCTGATAGACTGTTCTTCTTCCCAAACTTATCCGAACAAGTTAATGTTTTGATCAATCACTCCCTTAAACCCAAGACCCGCAACAGATACATGAAGATTATAGCGGAATTCACCCTCTGGTGTTCAAATAGGCAACCGAATACAACCCAACAAAACACATTGGAAGCAGCGTTGGAATTTTTGTCGCATAAATTTCATAATGGCATGGCATCCAACACTATCAAGACTTTGGGTTCAGCTCTGAACCTCATAATTCCAAACTTGACAGATAATAAAACATACTTGCGTTTGTTAAAAGGAGCAGCAGCCATATGCCCTTTCACTCCCAGATATTCCCAGACGTGGGATGTAGAAATTCTTTTGCAATTTTTGAGCTGCTCATTAAATTCCAATGATTGCTTAAGAGACTCAGGAATAAAACTGGCTTGCCTCTTAGCCTTGGCCATAGCGGCCAGAACTGCAGAACTCACTTTATTTCATATTAATGAACCATTTGACCCTTAAAGGGAGAACTAAAACCGCACACTTTGGAGAAGCCCCTATTGAATTAGATTTGATTAGGGATTTGGAAGAGCCAAACTTATGCTTGGTTAAAGCTTTAGACGACTATCTCCGTCTTTCTGCATCTAGGTCTAGGTCTCCTTTCCGCAAGGCCTCAGCGAATACCATCAGAGGATGGATTCTGGGTGCCATGTCTGAAGCCGGTATAGACACAAACATATTTAAAGCTCATTCTCTTAGGGGTGCAGCGGCATCTAGAGCCGCAGCCAAAGGCATTCCGCTGGCAGTCATATTAAAGTCAGCTAGGTGGACGTCGGACAGAACTTTTGTCAGACACTACTGGCGACCTTCTGAAGCCAAACGTTTAGAATTCATGAGAGCTACCACCAGGTGTGTGCTACTCTACCCTTCAGCTGGTGCTAGGTGGCTGCCTCCCTGAAGAACAAACCTCAGTTTGCAAGAATCTATGATCTGCAAATAGTCTTTGTTCTAGGGGAATAGGCAGCCACCTAGCAACAGCGCCCACCCTATACCCACCCTATAGATGGTCCTGGTGATAGCATCATGTCCTAAGCTTGTTCTTGGTCTCTTCTAGGACAAACAAGGACACAGAAACAAGGACAACAGGCTCCAGCAGTGTAAGGCGCGTGCATCGACGTCGTGCACGCGGTCGCTTGCCCTCCCGGGCTGCGGGTGTTGGTGAAGGGGCACGGGCAAATCTCAGTGCAATATCCTTGCGCCCACAGTCCTACTGCAGTGAACAAGGTCTGGCACAGGAAGTGGTCATGCGCCAGCTCCTTGAGACCTCTGGTGACGTCACTTCCGCCAGGCGTTCACAGGAAGTATGTCAGGCACCACGCTCTGCCCTTGAGACCTCTGGTTAGGTCACTTCCGCCAGGCGTTCACAGGAAGTGTGTCAGTAACCACGCCTCTGCCAATTAGCTCACTACTATTTAAACCCTGAGCTTCTGCTGGGCAGGGCCGGTGCCTTGTTGTTTATGTGTGACTGCTATACGGTCCGGTCCATTGCTTTTGACACTGAATGTTACTGAGTGTTTGTGTGCTTCCTTGCACCGGTGCGTGGTTTCACATGCCTGCTTTTCTGTCTGTCTTTGTGTGTGTGTATCACTCAGACTGTTTGTAAGCCACGCCTGCGGCCGTGCCGTAGCCCCCTCCTGGAGCACGGGTACATGGTGGGCGTTGCTTGTCTGGAGGTCTGTGAAGCCAAAGCTCTGGCTCCAGTCTCAAGCGCTTTCTGCGCAGTATGTGTTTGTGTAAGTGTTTACCTTACTATTCATTATCTTGCCTCCTATATCATTTCGCCCTTTGGGAGCGATCAGCATTGTCCGGCTGCCCAGAGTTTGGGCCCAGTGATCCCCAGTGACTCTGCCAAGTGGCAGAGTCACTTATTTATTTTAGTTGTGCCTCACTGGCCTAACAAGCAGATGCGAAGAAATAATAGAGGAAGTGGTGTTTGACTGGAATCCTACCAGCATTAACTTCTGATTTAATTCCTAAAAAGAGATTACAGCCTTTTGCTTGCAGCCAACTGTTTTCTTGGAGCATTTTCACTTATGTTCATACACTATCACTATAAAAAAATAAATAAAAAAAAAGTCATAATAAAATGAGAGCGTATAAGTAACACCAGAAAGTTATTATATGACACTGTTTTGTCACTTTCACTGTTTTCCCCGGCGGATTTGGGAGGCAGCCGCCTATACCCTTCAGATGTTGCTAGGTGGCTGCCTATTCCCCTAGAACAGTGATGGCTAACCTTGGCACTCCAGCTGTGGTAAAACTACAACTCCCAAGATGCCCCCCTTGCTTGGCTGTTCTCAGAACTCAACAGAAATAAATGGAGCATGCTGGGAGTCGTAGTTTCACCACAGCTGGAGTGCCGAGGTTAGCCATCACTGCCCTAGAACAAAGACCGTTTGCAGGTCATAGATTCCTGCAAACTGAGGTGGATCACCTATCACAACAACAAAATGGCAGGTGGGTGGTCACTCTAATAGCATCATTTTCTAAACTGCCCGCGACATGTTGCCATGGGATTTCATCAATTTGTAGCAAAGGTCATTACACAAGAATAATCCACCTAAAATGTTTTAGATTGAAAGCCAGCGATATACCACAGAACAATGATAACATATGAACATTTACTGTTTGAACTTATAAACATCATGCAATCCATAAAAGCAGTATAGCCCGATACAATTATAAGAGTTGCACAATATGTAAAATAACCACATTTATCTATTAATACATTGTTGTAATCACATATCCCTGTTTTGGTATATGGACTTTTTAAAAAAAAAATTTTAAAGGTCAGTTTAAAAGGAATTTCCAGTCTTATCTTGGATAAAAGTGGTTTTATAGTACCTCAATGTGAGTGCTTGTATGAATGATGCCAATGTTATTCCACCCATGGTAATATAATGCAAATTTCTGAGCTGAGTATTAGAGATGAGCGAATCGATTCGTCGATTCGTATCGAATCTTGGGAATTTTTAGCTGCGAAGCGAATCCGAATATAAGGTGATTCGCTTTGCCTTTGTATGCATTCGCTACGTAGTTTTTCCTATCAATTATACGCTATTGCTACGTATAAGTTACTCTATACGCTGTTGCATACGAATTAATTTCATTTGCAATGCAGATTCCTCCCTGGTAGCTCCGCCCCCTTCTCCAGCGCGCGAGGAAGACGAGGCAACTCAGGAAATTAAGATGGCGACACAGCGAGGCCCTGACTGGGGAGGCATGGTGTGGGGCACCGACCCCTATGAGGATAAGAAACCGGAGGAGATCTACGTCTCTCAACATGTCCGGCACCCTAAGAAGTCGGGGACGGCGGAGGCGGCAGGAGTTCCCGCTCCGCCGCGGAAGGACTACTCCCTTCTGCAAAACTCAATGGTCCCCGAGGCTGTCACCCGCAACGCCCTGACCCTCTGGGAATGCAAAAAGCTGGTAGAGTAGTGGGTTGTTCAGGTTTTGGAGCACCCACGGTCCGGTGACCCTAAGCTGCAGCGCGTGGAGTATACCCCCATGAAGAGCCTCCAAGGCCCTTTTGCTACTGGGGTGACCAGCTACTCCTGCAGCGCCCCCGGAAGAGTGGACTGAGGAGACCCAGGAGGAGAAATCCCAAGCTCAGCTGGAACTCATGTGGGACAGATGACCACCAACAGGTTTGTGTACCAGCCATCGGTGGTACAGTACCAACTGCCATGGCAGGTGCAGGCCGCACAGTCCGCCACTCGCAGAAGACCGTTACCAGAGCCCTTACAGCCGGAGATTCTGCCACTTTGCATGCCGGCGGGAGGATCTGGCCACTACAAGGTAATGGGCAAGGCCCAAGTTGCCACGGCCCTTGCCAGTGTGACCGCCCGGTCACTACCAAGACCTTCTCTGAGCCAGTGTCGCTTTCATGAGGCAGGAGCGCCCTCTCATGTCTTTTAGCTCCAGCAGCATTGAAGAGGACCGGCTGGCCTAAGGATCCTGCAGCTTTTATGGGAGCCACAACGTGGACTTAACTTGAAGGGTGAGCACTAGTTGGCGTGTGTTTTTATTTTGTTGACCTACGTTTGTCCCCACCCAGATGGACATGGATTGTCAGGACTCCCCCCATCAAAAAAATATTTTTAACCAAGTTGCGCATATATGCGCCTCATCCCTTTTTTCCCCCTTTTCAGGTTGAAAGAGGGTTTTTAAGGAACCTTTGCTGCAATTTTTTTACCCATTTGTATTACAATTTTACCTATGTGGATTACAAATTGCAACTGAGTTTGGGACTCTGCTCCAGTTCTATGAAAAGCGTCAGAAGAAAAAAGAATTAAACGTGCCATTGAGCAGACTAGGTAGGTGATATTTAAAATGTTTACATTATACATATAATGTATTTACACTATATTGTTTGCACTGGATTGTTTGCACTAATGTTTTTACCTTTCAGCAACGTTTTCAAGTATGTTGCCCATTGTGTGTATTTCTTTACAGGTACCGCAATGTGTCCTCATATTCACTTTATTGTCTGGTGGATGGTTGTACTATGCACTTAGCCAGATAGGCAGCACCTTACTTGTTCTACCTCAAATATACATACTGCCCCTGAGGGCGATTTCAGATCTGACCATTTACGCTGGATCTGGCCCGAGGTCCGCAAGGTGTCGAAACGATGGCGCAAGCCTCAAATCACCTGCTGGATCACCTCCTTTTTATGCTGGTTCGGGTGGCGGTGTGTGCCATCGTAAATCGTAATCCTGACGGTCCATCAGCCGGACTATGTATTTCAGCTGTGCAGTAGAGCTAAATGATGAGGATCGTCTGGATGCCATTTTCGAATATTCGCTCTGCCTCTGAGGAGTGCACGCCGCGGCCTCTCGTCGTACGTGCCTGCGTATTACGTAATCGCGTGGATAAAAGTATGCGGAGGATTCGTAAGCTATTTGTACGCTCATGTGTACGTCTTCTAAGAAGTTGCGTACATTTTTTAAATGTACGTTCATTATTAGTGAGCGAATGTTCGCTAATAGCACATAATAACGTATATTTTGTACGCAAATACAACAAATCTATTCGTCGAATATACGAATCTTAGGAAAACTTCGGCGAATGTTCGGCAAATCATTTTTTGAATGATTCGCTCATCTCTACTGAGTATAATAATATCTATTATTAATCTATCGTACAGCTGTACTTCTGAGAATATGTTCATCGTACTACGCTGCTCATTGTTATGTCCTTGTCACAAACAACACACTGGAGAGACAATGAGCGTCAAGTATAACATCACCAAGAAAAAAAAGATAGTGGTTTCTGAGTTATTTCTAAGCATTTGTAGTATAGGAACAAGGCAAATTAAATTTAACAAAGTCCCTAAGGAGATACTAAACCTCAGCACTTAAAGGGGTATTCCCATCACAGACAATGGGGGCATATCGCTAGGATATGCTCCCATTGTCTGATAGATGTGGGTCCCTCCTCTGGGACCCGCACCTACGCCGACAACAGAGGAGGGAGTGCGACGGCTGAAGGACCCCGGGTTTCCTGGGGTTTAGCCACCGCCAAGCGTTCTCCCCATGTAAGTGAATGGGAGTGCACCAACCACAGCTTCCATTCATTTCTATGAGGCCGACAGATATAGTTGAGCCAGTGCTTGGCTATTATTGGTGGCCCCATAGAAATGAATGTAGGAGGGCTTCGCATGCACAGTGCGCCCTCGACCACCTTTCCCCGTTCTGTTTTCAGTGTAGGTGTGGGTCCCAGAGGTGGGACCCACACCTATTAGACAATGGGGGCTTATCCTAGCGATATGCTCCCATTGTCTGTGATGGGAAAACCCCTTTAACTTCTTCAGAACAAAGAAAGTGGTTTCCCAATTACGGTAGGTTAAACATTATCCAAATATCTGCTGAAGATGTCCTGTATTAATCATAAAAGAAAGACACTGCTCTCTGCTCTGAAGGACTCAGCGAGTCCATCTATTGTATTGACCATATATCTATTGCAATTGCGAACAAGAATAGGACATGCTCTATCTTTTTTGCAGGGCCGCGGAACAGAACTACGGATGTGGACAGCACACAGTGTGCTGTCCTCATTTTTTGTGGCTCCATTGAAATGAATGGGTCCACACCTGTTCCACAAAATTGCGGAACGGATGTGGACCCATTCAAGTCATTTTTTCACTGCACGAGCAGCTAGTTTCTACAATTCATGTGTTTATGTTCATAGGCATACTCTCAGCACCTCCAGCAGCATATATTTTACTCGATACACTGTGCAATTGCCCCTTTTTCTTTCTAAAAACCAGTTGCAATTTTGCTACTATTTAAAATTGTGCAGTTCAGCACATTTCAGTGCTTCAATACCAGATTGTTCGTAAAAGGAGACTTTTAATTGTACCTCTGTTAGTTACTGAAAAACACATTTTAGTATGTTAATATGCAAATTTAATTCACCGCATTTCACTGCATCAATATACCATTTTAATTCAGCGCATTTTGCTGCACCAATATACCATTGTAAATTGTCAATACCAGTGTGCAGTGTTTTCATAAAAGGGGCTGTTTACATGGATCACAGATCCGCAATCTGGATGCAGACCCAAACAACGTTCATGTGCATGAGGCCTAAGGGCGTTATTCCAGTGCTCCCCTGGTTTTCACCCTTTAACCCCTATACAGGGATCTGGTCTTCACCACAGGGGGCCAACTGATTCACTACCTCCTGAGATGGTCCTGGTACACTTGGCAGCTGACCTACAAGAAAACAGAGACATTGGTGCAAGGCACCAGAAATTCCAGGCACCCCAGGCCAGCACAGTGGCCAAGTCACAGAGCGGTGAGGGCAGCAATAACATGAGGAGTCAACACAGTGACCCATTCACAGAGTGGTGAGGGCAGCAATAACATGAGGAGTCGACATAGTGGCCTAGTCACAGAGAGGGAATATGGGGGGCAACAGCAGTGGCAGTAACAGCATAAGATGGTGGTGGTAGTAGGGGAAGTTGGATCTGGGGTGATAGGGTGCACTCCAAGCATGCCAGAATGCTTACTAATACTGAGCAAATACTGATGTAAAAAACTGACCAACTACTGACCGTGTGACATAGGCTTCTGCCTCTTAACAAATCAGGCCCATCTCACGCCAGTAGCTGTACCTGATCCAGTTTGCTATCGGTGTACTTTCTTGTCCAGCCTCTAGCGTACTGTCAGAGAGGGTATTCAGCAATGCAGGTGGCATCATCACACTCAAGTGGACAAAATTGTCCTGGGAAGGTGTCCAAAACATTACCTTTGTCAAAATGAATCAAGCACATGGATCCATGAAACTTTCCACACATCTCCAGCTGATGATTATGAATACATCTGTTATTGCTGATATTGGCTACTTATCACATGCTTGTGGTGCTACTGCCACTGTCTGTTCATTGTGCTTCATACTGTCTTGCAGCTGCCACTCCACCTGGTTCCACCACTACTATCTATAAACAGCTGCACATCTACTGCCTAATCCATCAGGTTCCGCACTGTGCTGCTGCTCCCAAAAAAAGAGAATTTTTAGGTGTTTGTGCAGGACAAGCTACTGCTTTTTTCCATAACACAGGGTGGCCCAGTGATAGGATGACAAAATCAAAGAGCAAGTGGATTGTTTTTGTTTTTTTTTAATTACTCACAAGTCACAAAAGATGCTGAAAGGGGCCCCCGTTCACGTTTCTGCATCTCTGGGCAGGTCAGATTATGTTGGCGGATACTGCTTGCAGCTCTTCAACAGTGATGCTGGAGAAGAAAAAATATCCTGGTTTTTCCAACGAGATGGGGCAACATGCCGCACCTCATGGAACTTACTGGGACAGGCTCATGAACTGTTTACGGAGGAGTGAACTGAGAGCGAGGGGTTATGGCCACCACGTTCCCCAGACTTGTCCACATGAGATTTTTATCTGTGGGGAAATGTAAACCAGAAAGTGTTCGCTAACAATCCACATCCCCTGGATGAACCCGAGGAGAATATCACGAACAACATCCGCAGCATCACAAGCAGTATCTGCCGACATAATCCGACCTGCCCAAAGATGTAGAGACATGTAGGACTACTTTCAGCATCTTCTGTGACTTGTGAGTAATTAAATAAACAATGCACTTGCTTGTTCATCTTGTCATACTATTGCTGGAGGCAGGGTGCTTTTTCGTGGGCCACTCTGTACCCTGTGTGCATAAACATCAGCAGACATCTGCCCCCAATCTATGGAATGTTTTTCTCATTTAAAAAAATAATAACAAATGTGATGGTACGGTGTGTTTTGTTGACATCGTCAACTACTGTTTACTCATGTCAGTGTCACTCTGACATTATTTTCTATTGCTGTCTTCTTGTCATTGTGTTAAGAAGCTTAAAGGGAAAAAGTGAAATGTTGAAAAAAAATTATAAAGAGAGAGAAAGACAACAGAGAAAAATATGGCCACTTTAGATTCGGATACAGTCTATTCAGAATCAATTCATTCAAATCGGACCCAAAACAAATTTCAAGTACCGGTAATTCACTTATTTCTACTCCCAATGTACTATTTATAGTGAAAGTATATGCCACAGTTGTGTATTTTGTCAGTGCCTTCTGCAGGATCCTACTGTATTGAGAAGCTTTGTTGACTATTAGTGATAAGCGAAGCGAGCTTCAGATCTTACATTCAAAGTCGCTTTGTTCAAAACTGTACAAATTTGTCTCTGTACAGTATTAGAATATATTGGCTCCCATGAACCGAAGTTAGTTATTTGCGAAGTCACATGTGACTTCGTTGAATAACTTCGGTAATTGATTTTTAAAGTGGAAAACCACTTTGAAACTTGCAACCGAACTTGGCTTAGGTTCTGAGGTACCAGTCAGTTTTCCACTTTAAAAATCAATTACCAAAGTTCGCACCCATACATTTTAATGCTGTGCGGTTAATCCGTTATGAAAGAAGCAACTTTGGATGACATAAAATTCCAGTCAAATATATGTCAAATAAACACTTTATTGACTGTATAGCTTATACACAGAATTACATCTACTCTACTGTATATGTCAAATGTGCACTACAAGTATGGTGTGAACAGCACCTAATGTGATTCTGTGCCATCTGGTTTTGGCAATATGCAATCCTAGAGGTATATACAAGATAATAAAGCCCCATCTTAAAGGGCATCTGATCTGTTAAATGTGCACTTGGCAGCTGAAGGCATCTGTGTTGGTCCCATGTCCATATGTGCCCACATTGCTGAGAAAAATTATATTTTAATATATGCAAATGAGCCTCTAGGAGCAACGGGGGCGTTGCCATTACACCTAGAGGCTCCACTTTCTCAGGAAGTGCTGCGCCCTGTCCATTTTGATTGACAGGACCAGATATTATGATGTTTTCCCTACCTGGCCCTGTCAGAGAGCACAGCAGCAGCAGAGAGAGCAGAGCCTCTAGGTGTAATGGCAACACCCCCATTGCTCCTAAAAGGCTCATTTGCATATATTAAAACATCATTTTTCTTAGCAATGTGGACACATATGAACATGGGACCAACACTGATGTCTTCAGCTGCCAAGAGCACATGTAACAGGTCAGTCAGTTTCATAGGTACAAATCTGCTGACAGATGCCCTTTAAAGAAAACACAGGATGACTTCTTCAAGAGGATGTCAGATTATCACACTCAACCACAAAGCTCCCCACATTGCTGCTCTGTCCTATATCTCCTTCCTCTCCTCCTTATCCATGTTGTATGATCTGCCAATGATGTACAGTAAGATAAATATCCTCCATAATTGGAATTCCCCCCACTTTCATTTCCTAGACTTCTCTCAAGCTTCACCAGCTCTCTGGAATGTGCTAACCCTGGGCACATTAATTCCCAACATCCATTTATGTTTTCCCTAAAACGCATCTGCAAAGGGGTTATCCAACTGCTTGTAATTGATGACCTATTACCTGGAGAGGTCATCAGCATCTGATTGGTGGGGGTCCAACTCTTGGGACCTCTTTCCATCAGCTGTTGGAGAAAGCCCCAGCACTACTGTAAGTGATGCAGCCTCCCAGCTGCTTACCCTAGGCCAGTGGTGTCACAGCCATCGGTCATGTGGCCTAGGTGCAGCTCAGCCACAGCACATTATCAAAATCATGTATTCCTAGGAGAATGCATGAATATAGTAAAGCACACAGACACCAATGACTTCATATAACATATTAAAGCTGGACCACCAATGATTATTAGTGAGTGACAGTGCAGACACCACTGAACAGGGCTATTAGCCCTGTCAATCAAGTAGGGGGGGTAAAGAGCACTATGGTGGTAGCTGTTGAAGCGCTACAACCCGCCCCTCGGTGATCCAACTGCTTGACTTGTATAAAGGTAAAAATCCTCATATCTCAGGAATGCTCCCGCCTACAAAGATAAATAAGGTATCATTTTAGTTTGTATGATCAACCCTACCAGGCAATATGCCTGGTTTCATAGGGTTCATCATCCTGATATAGGAATTGGAAACCATGTAATAAAGGGTTGCAAAAAATCTGACTACTAGATTAGGAGTCACTTTGAGCCTCTTTGACATTCATACGCCTTGTAACACATCTCCTTCTGCTTTAGTCATTCATTGCTATCCTTATGGCTCCTTCTGATCTGCACCTCATGTAGCATTTAGCCCTAATTTGCATCTCACATATTTCTTAATGCCATAGGCTCCTCCAAGTACAAAAGATACTGCCTCACAAAATACCCCTTAGGAAAATAAACATTATACATTTATAGATCAAGCACCATACAAAGTCAGTAACTGCATGGCAGAACGTGCATAGGGCAGTCCAATTACGTACAGTATTATTCGTCTATTGGCACATAGAGCCTAGAGCTACTGTACATACATTATAGTAAAGGAAGACTGTGAATGCTTCTGCAGCATGAAATAAGCTGGAAGTGTCCTTTTCCCATCTGATATATTCTGATAATTCTAGTTATGGACCTCTTAAACGGATATCCAGTTCTAATGGTATTGATCTATTCTTCTTCTGCAGGGCAAAGATCTAATTTCCCTACATCATGTACATACTGTATGTGGGGCATATAAGTTTTGTTAGTTTTTTTTAGTTACGTTATTTATATGCGTTCTATTAAAGGAGTTATCAAGCTGGATATCTGGATAAATGTATGATCGGTGGAGCCCCTGTAAGAAATATGATTAATGACAATATTAATATTAAGGCATAATAATACTGAACAATAATAATATCCTCACGTAAATTCTAGGGGACGGTCGGCGAAGAAAGCACACAACAACAGTGCATAGAAACAAAGAAATTATTATTATTTACAGACACAAATGAGCCACGTGAAAATAGAAAAATATTAACCAACAATAAAAAAATGGAATATAAAACCAACACATAATCAACACATAGTCAAGGGCACAAAAGCGGCAACATGAAGCAGCCTAAAACCAACAGTTCCTTTACCGTCAATTAGAATGCCCCCACACCGATACAAAAAGACCTAGAATATCAGCAAGAAAAACACAACAATAAAGACGATTCCTCCAAAAATAACCCTACAGCACAATAATCAAACAATAATTCAAGAATAAAGAATCACGGTATAGCTACCCAAGGCTGAACTAAGTTCCATCTGGCCTGGTCTGATGTCCGGAATCCTCCTGGGACCCAACCTGTAGGATTTACAGGCTCCTACCCTCTAGTGACCATGGGCAAGGCTTTTTTTATACTAAATTGTTGCATCCCCCCTGTGAGGTTCCCATGCCACTGGTGCCGACCAATCTCATTCAAGATCAAAATAGTGTTTTGATCCTCCAGATTTCTCCACCCTCTATCTGCGCACAGGAATCAGGCCAATGTTCCCACATTAACATTTTACAATTACCTGTCTCTTCCTTGTTTTCACCCAAATGCAAACTACTCAAGTTGGAGACATGTAACCTGGCTGAACAATAGTGGGTATTTGGAATGGAATGGGAAAAACACCCAGGAGCCTTTGAAATGTAATTCACCAAAACATTTCTTCTGGCACCTTGATTACTAATGCAAAGAGGCTTCCTGATATTTCAATTAACCCTGACAAACTGGTTTGAAACCGTGTTCAGACCTTTTCATCTATACAGAGTGATTCAATACGCTGATCTGAGATCTGATGGGGGCACAAGACGCTGATCTGAGGTCTGATGGGGGCACAAGACGTTATTCTGAGGTGTGATGGGGCACAAGACGCTGATCTGAACTGGTTTGAAACCGTGTTCAGACCTTTTCATCTATACAGAGTGATTCTCTATTGTTTTACAATTCAGTTATACACACCCCAAATCAAAGATCTACACCCAATTATACACTTATAATACATATAGATAGACACTTATATAATACATATGGATAGATATACATTTTATTATAACCCATATCTGTATATCTCTACATCCCTCCTGGTTCAAAGAACAGGACCCATGTACCCAGGGCCGCTTCTGCCATGAGGCGAGATGAGGATCTCGCCTCAGGCGGCAGTTTTATGTAAGTCTGAGGGGCGGCATCCACACAGCAGTTAAACACTGCTGGTGGATGTGCTCCCTATCAGCTTCTTGTGCCCCCCTCTGATCAGCTTCTTGTGCCCCCCTCAGACCTCAGATCAGCCCAACCAGCCACTTAAAAAAAAACATACTCACCTGTCCTGCGCTGCCGCTGCCCTCAGGATCTGCGCTCCACTGTCTTCCCTCCCGGCGCGCACTATGACCTGACGCAGCGTCAGGTCATAGTGCGCGCCGGAAGGGAAGACAGTGGAGCGCGGGAGCTGAGAGCAGCGGCAGCGCACGGCAGGTGAGTATGTTTTTTTAAGTGGCTGGGTGGGCTGATCTGAGGTCTGAGGGGGGCACAAGACGTTATTCTGAGGTCTGATGGGGCACAAGATGCTGATCTGAGGTCTGATGGGGGCACAAGACGCTGATCTGAGGTCTGATGGGGGCACAAGGAAGGCACAAGACGCTGATCTGAGGTCTGATGGGGGCACAAGACGCTAATCTAAGGTCTGATGGGGGCACAAGACGCTGATCTGAGGTCTGATGGGGGCACAAGGAAGGCACAAGACGCTGATCTGAGGTCTGATGGGGCACAAGACGCTGATCTAAGGTCTGATGGGGGCACAAGACGCTGATCTGAGGTCTGATGGGGGCACAAGACGCTGATCTGAGGTCTGATGGGGGCACAAGACGCTGATCTGAGGTCTGATGGGGGCACGAGACGCTGATCTGAGGTCTGATGGGGGCACGAGACGCTGATCTGAGGTCTGATGGGGCACAAGATGCTGATCTGAGGTATGATGAGGGCACAAGACGCTGATCTGAGGTCTGATGGGGGCACAAGACGCTGATCTGAGGTCTGATGGGGGCACAAGACGCTGATCTGAGGTCTGATGGGGGCACAAGACGCTGATCTGAGGTTTGATGGGGCACAATGTGTTAATCTGAGGTCTGATGGGGCACAAGATGCTGATCTGAGGTCTGATGAGGGCACAAGACGCTGATCTGAGGTCTGATGGGGGCACAATGTGTTGATCTGAGGTCTGATGGGGGCACAAGATGCTGATCTGGGGTCTGATGAGGGCGCGAGATGCTGATCTGAGGTCTGATGGGGGCACAAGATGCTGATCTGAGGTCTGATGGGGGCACAATGTGTTGATCTGAGGTCTGATGGGGGCACAAGATGCTGATCTGAGGTCTGATTAGGGCACAAGACGCTGATCTGAGGTCTGATGGGGGCACAATGTGTTGATCTGAGGTCTGATGGGGGCACAAGATGCTGATCTGAGGTCTGATGAGGGCACAAGACGCTGATCTGAGGTCTGATGGGGGCACAAGATGCTGATCTGAGGTCTGATGGGGGAACAAGACGTTATTCTGAGGTCTGATGGGGCACAATATGCTGATCTGAGATCTGATGGGGGCACAAGACGCTGATCTGAGGTCTGATGGGGGCACAAGATGCTGATCTGAGGTCTGATGGGGGCACAAGACGCTGATCTGAGGTCTGATGGGGGCACAAGACGTTATTCTGAGGTGTGATGGGGCACAAGACGCTGATCTGAGGTCTGATGGGGGCACAAGACGCTGATCTGAGGTCTGATGGGGGCACAAGACGCTGATCTGAGGTCTGATGGGGCATGAGACGCTGATCTGAGGTCTGATGGGGGCACGAGACGCTGATCTGAGGTCTGATGGGGGCACAATGTGTTGATCTGAGGTCTGATGGGGGCACAAGATGCTGATCTGAGGTCTGATGAGGGCACGAGACGCTGATCTGAGGTCTGATGGGGGCACAAGATGCTGATCTGAGGTCTGATGAGGGCAAAAGACGCTGATCTGAGGTCTGATGGGGGCACAAGACGCTGATCTGAGGTCTGATGGGGGCACAAGACGCTGATCTGAGGTCTGATGGGGGCACAAGACGCTGATCTGAGGTCTGATGGGGGCACAATGTGTTGATCTGAGGTTTGATGGGGGCACAAGACGCTGATCTGAGGTCTGATGGGGGCACAATGTGTTGATCTGAGGTTTTATGGGGGCACAAGATGCTGATCTGAGGTCTGATGAGGGCACAAGACGCTGATCTGAGGTCTGATGAGGGCACAAGACGCTGATCTGAGGTCTGATGGGGGCACAAGACGCTGATCTGAGGTCTGATGGGGGCACAAGACGCTGATCTGAGGTCTGATGGGGGCACAAGACGCTGATCTGAGGTCTGATGGGGGCACAAGACGCTGATCTGAGGTCTGATGGGGGCACAAGATGCTGATCTGAGGTCTGATGAGGGCACAAGACGCTGATCTGAGGTCTGATGGGGGCACAATGTGTTGATCTGAGGTCTGATGGGGGCACAAGACGCTGATCTGAGGTCTGATGGGGGCAAGGGAAGGGGGCGCCATTTCATTTCAAAAGCTAGAAGCGGCCCTGCATGTACCCCTGTTTGGATGGACTCTGCTGTATTCACCTCTATTGGGGATGCCGGAGACAGCCATGCACTTGTACTCTGATATCTCCTGCAGTCCTGTAGAGTTGAATGATAAAGGCAGATAAGTATGTTTGTCTGATGCTCCATTCAAATGTCTGACGCCACCCATCAGATGGTTATGCCCTATCCATTGGATGTGGGATAAGTTCTTGTAGTGGGACAAACCCAATTAGCTACAGAATATGTTTCAGTGAAGCCATCACCTATGTTGCTTAAGACATCTTTGAAATCAGGCTCGGACTGGCCCACAGGGGAACAGGTGAATCCCCTGGTGGGCCCTGACAAAGGTGCGCCCCCAGTCCCTCATCCCTTGCGCAGGATAGCCAGTATTCTTTTTCCTCAAGGACCTGCCTTCTTAAAACAGCTACAGGGACCCCTATAATCAATCATCTTAAGCATCTTGATGCTGACTGCTGTTGTGGTAGCAGGTAGTTTTTGCTTGAACTGTAGCTTTATATTGGGCCTTAGAATAAATTTTAATGGTGGACCCTAGTCACCCCAGTCCGACACTGTTTGAAATTGAAAGAAAGAAAATTTAAAAAGTATATTAAAAAGTTGCAACTTCTCAAAATGAAGAAATTTTATATTGTTACAAGAAATCCCCATATTCTGTGGCTCAATAAACCCTGTTAATAAAGGGAAATGTGTTTTTCTAGCTAGATCAGTGTTTGGCAGTTGGTCACCTTGACATACCATAAGTATGCAGGACAAGGCTTATTTTACTCTGTTAAATATCTCAGAAGATGCAGTAGATGGGATTTTGCAGAAGTATAAGCGGCATACTGCTCTTGCTGTGGCATTCACATCTCAAATCTTTGAATTATGGATGACTGCAATTTAAATCTTAATATATTCCTCGCTCTATTCTCACTAGCTCCTTAATGCAATCATCTGAATGAATTGGTGTCAAATTGGTATAACTGCTACCATTACGATGTGAGTATAATCAGAGGTCAGGCTTACACGATCAGCGCCAGATCATCCAGAAGGTAACCTAGTAGGATCTGCTTTTATAGAAGACTTATAGTAGACCTACATGTAGTAAATCAAATTTTAATCCTTATTCACATATAGAGGAAAACATCTGACTGAACTTAAGGGGCATGCTATGGAAGTTGAAGGGGTTATCTAGGCATTTGAAAACTTGCAAAGAAGAAAGCTTTAAGATTATTGGCTTTAGAGGTGACCAATTTGTAAAGCAGGCACTTACCAAAGAGGCAACAGCACATAAAATTAAATTTCATGTTGTAAAAACTCTCTTGGTTAATCTCCTGAATGGTAGAGGGTGGACTCACCATTAGGTCTTATTCACACTTTCATGTCCGTTTGACGGCAGTAAACAGTCATGTGTCCTTTGTGAAAGTTCTGTGTGTCCAATTTCTGCCCACTTGACATAATATTATAATGAGTAATAATAATGATATTCTTTATATATCACCAACATACAGGGAACATGGGCAGACAAAGTCATGTATTTTCTATATGCACTGCGAGGTTGAAAACATGGATGGTATCTGAGTTCTATCCATGGTTTGAGGTGTTCGTGCAGGGATTAGGAGCGACTAGGGGGCCGAGAAGCAGGTAAGTATAATCCATACAAGGAGCCCAGGCATTGGGGAAGATATTTAAGATTTCGTATAACCCCTTTAACCTTTAAGTAGCAGCTCATGAACAGTTGCAGCTCCTGTAGTGGAAGCAGCAACACAGGAGCGGGATTGTCACAGCCATGTATGAGACAATTAGTGGAGTCCAAAAACTGTATTGTAACATTGTATATCTCTGTATGCAGAAGATGTCCTACTCACACTAGAAATTCTGACAGTCAGGGACGTTGTTAGGTGAAGAAATTTGGGGCCTGGGTCCCAGATGTTTTGTCCCAGGCCCCAAATGTACTGCCTGCCAGATAGATGCAACTATGTTGCCGTCCTCAATCTAATGCACTGGAAGAGCTGAAGGACATGTGGTGATATCACCGTTATGTGATCAGTGCTAAAGGCAATGGTTGAGAAGGACCTGTAATGATGTCACCATCATGTGACCAGTGTAGGAGAGGATGGTGCTCAGCAGAAGATGAGAAGATGAGATATCCTGGGGAAGAAGCTGTGGTGAGGTCTGCTACATGAGGAAAGGTAAGTAAAGGGGTAGATTACTCAGTGTGAGAGGCAGAGTAATGCTGGGAGTTGTGGTTATTTAACTGGGACTGTATGTTAGAGTGGGGTGGATTAATGTTATTTACATGGACTGAATGTTGAGGAGGTGATGTTATTTACATGGACTGCATGTTGGAGGTGGCTGGGGCAGAGTGATGTTAATTACATGGGACTGTATGTTGACTCTTAATTACATGGGACTGTATGTTGAAGGTGGCTGTTGGAGGGAGTGATGTTATTTACATAGGACTGGATGTTGAGGAGGTGATGTTATTTACATGGGATTGAATGTTGGAGGTGGCTGGGGAGAAGATGATGTTATTTACATAGGACTGTATATTGGAAGGGCTGAAGGGAGGGGAGTGATGTTATTTACATGGGACTGTATATTGTAGGGGGCTGGAGATATAGTGTGATGTTATTTACAGGGGACACTAATGCAGAGGGAGGGAATACTGTTATTTACATGGGACTGTATGGTGGAGGGGCTGAGGAATTATAATTTCTGAGGGCACTAAAGGGAGGAATATAACTACAGGGGGCACTGCAGGGGAATATAAATACTGGGGGCACTGTAGGGACATTTTAGATCCAGGGGATGCTATAGGCACTCATATTACTACTGGGAGCACTATAGGACTGACTTATAGATACGCTTTATTTCTACTAAGAGCATTATGGGGGGCCTTATTACTATGGGGGACCTTATTACTACTGAGGGGTCTGTAGAGAGCTTTATTACCACAGGGGGGAACAATAGGGGGGCTTCATTTCTACTGGGGGCTATGTAAGGACATTATATTATACTGGAGGGCTCTTCTACTAACAAGGATACTCTTGGGGAGCATTAACAATGTTGGGGGCACTGTAGGGGGCAGTATTATTAATAAGGGCACTCTAGAAGGGAATTACTATTGGTGGGACTTGGAGGAAGACTATTACTATGGGGGGACTGTCTGTATGGCACTCATTTTTCTTCTTGATAGTATTTGGGGGTATTGGGGAGCAGAGCGAGCAGCAGGATAACACTGTTGGGACTTGAGGTTGGGGGATGATGATAGAAAAGTGAGGAAGCTAAGATGTCTGTTTATCACACTCTGCAGAGATGAGGCAGCTGAGATAAGTTGTCCTGACCAAATGAAGAAAATAACAGAGAAGATCTACACCAGAGGAGACGTCACCTGGGAGGCACTGGATGTTAGAGGTATGTGCTGCTGTATAGCAAGTACAGTAAAATGTCTTTAGTGCTAGAGTGTGCGTGGAGGGGGGGCAGAGGTCGACTTAGAGAATTGGGCCATATATATTGTAGCTTGGGCCCCGGATCTTGTGAGACCCTAGCAACGCCCCTTTTGACAGCAGCAGTACACTGTATATAGCTATGGATAAACGTATAGCTGCTGTTGGCAATGTCACGAACCAGCGGGTGTGAACCCACTGTGCCTCCTGTCCTACCTCCTCTAAGGGCATTGTCTAAGTGAACCCTTCGATCGTCACAATACCCCTGATGGTGGGGATAGACTTTCCGAGGGGAACACCAGGTCGCTACCTCCTGAGGATGAGTGGCACACGAGACCAGGAGGTACTTGCGAAGGTACCAGAGGTACAGCGGTGGTCAGGGGGCAGAGTCGTCACCAGGAATGCAGGACCGAAGGATGAGGCAGAGGCGAAGTCAGACAGGCAAATTGTCAGGGCAGGCGGCACAGGTCAGGCAATCTGGGTCGGCAACAAGAAGTTCTAAGCAAGCAGGCAGGGATGGAGCAGATAGAGGAATCTGGGAACACTAGCACGAGTCAGGAACACAGGAATTCAAGCAGGAATAATAGCAACCAAATAGGACACAATATACACCAAAAAAGCTTTGCTATGGGCAAGAAGGAATTAAATGTACACACAAATAAAATACATGTCTATGGCAAAAAAAGGACAGTAAAGAAAACCTATGCAAATGAGCCAGACCGCATGAAATATTATCAAAAACAAAGTGCAGGGACTATGGCGGCATCAACCGTGAGGGGCACAAAGGTAGCAATTCATAAGTGTACAAAGATCTAATACATATTTAAATAAAGTGCCATAGAATAAATAAATAAATAAGTACAGAAGACAGAATTAAATACCCATATGTGCCTCCTCCGGGATGACGTCAACCCCGACGTGCGTTTCGGCGAACATTTGTCTTGGTGGTCAGAGGGCCGAGTCGTCACCAAGAGCAACAATGCAGAACCGAAGGATGAGGCATAGGCAAAGTCAGACAGGTAAAGGGTCACCAGGAGCAACAATGCAGGACCAAAGGATGGAGCAGATAGCGGAATCCGGGAACACTAGCACGAGTCAGGAACACAGGAATTCAAGCAGGAATAATAGCAACCAAATAGGACACAAGGACCTTGACACTGAGGCATCTGGGAAGATGGCTGAGCCACTTATATATGAGCAGGAGGGCTAGGGTTGGTCAACGAGGTCACATGATCCAACCCACATAATCCAACATGCGCCGGCCCAAAGGGAGTCATGCAAGGAATAAGCAGCAAGCTGTTGTAGCCAGGGCTGAATGGAAACTCTGGAGCGGATCCCAGAGCAACAGTACTTACACAGACAGAGCCCAGGACTGCAGCGGGGAAGCACAGGTAGCAGATCACAGCTGAACATGGCGCCCATGACCGCAGCAGTAAGCAGGGGAACAAATTTGATGTGCAGTACCCCAGTGGGGCAGTTAGAGGAGCCTAGCCTGAGGAGAAGTGCAGGACACATGTGTGTGATAGAAGCTCTGCAGACAAGGCCTCAAGTTCACAAGAACTGCTACCCCTGAGAATTCAATTTACCAAAGAACAGTAATCTCCAAAAGGTAACTACCTATGTGTTTCTGGGTCAATTAAAACATAACTTTTAATGTAAATAATTAGAAATAAGGAGATTTAAATGAAGAAAAATATGTTCCCTAATAAAAGATATGAACAAAAACAGAAATGGCCGTGCACCTAAGTGCTTTAAATACACCAAAGATATTAGAAAACCAATTCAAGGCAAACGATATCCACACCTTTAGGCGTTTGTCAAACAACTGTGAGTGCACGGCGGCACAAGATAAAAAAGGAATAAACCAACAGTCCTACCACATCCGTGCAGGTGAGGTCGATAGTCCTTTGATTAGTTAGCTCCTACAGAGGTAATCCGGTATGGGTACTCAGGGGAAAAAAAATAAATAAATTTTTGGTTCAGGGTAAAACCTATAACCATCTCTAGAAAGCCCTGCAGAGGCCCTAAAGAAGCCTAACCATGGAGCACTCGCCCTGACAAGGGCGACCCCATCCGGAACCTGTCCCTACAGTAGGAGACCCTGGATTGCCCTCTAGTGATTTCCCTACATGCATGTTTCGCAGAAGGAAGTTGCTCATCAGGGGAGATAAGCTTGTCAATAGGGTAAAGAGCGACCCACTATGTTACATATATGGGGAGCTAGGTTAATGAAAAACATCCAAGGAGAATATTGGAGCCATTCAAAGATGATGGTGTACTCCAAAATAAATTAGTCTGGAACTGGTGGTGTCCAAACTACAACTAATAGAAAACTCTGGTGATGACTGATGGTGTCCCACCAGAGTATGGGGCTCCCAGGGGGCTAATGGGCAGATACTGAACAGCTCTAACACTAAAGTACTTCTGAAAGAAGGAAAACAGATCTCTTCAGAAGGTCTAGAACCTACAAAACCTTGTAAGATACCGCCAGTAAGGGACAGACTGTTTATGGCAAGAGATCTTACTGCTGTGGGAGGCATGCATTGTGTAAGAAACTGTCACACTTTGATATGGACTGGTTAAGAGTAGGGATGAGCGAACTTCAGTTTTTGAAGTTTGGGTTCGTGTTTAAGTTGAATTGTGTTATAGATTCTGTTACCACGGAACATAACGCGATTTAATGACGGAATGCATGACGGAATTCCTTTAGAGGCATTCTGTTATGCATTCCATCATAATAGAAGTCTATGGCCGGCATAACGGATCGTAGACTTCTATTATGACGGAATGCATACTGGAATGGCATTGTGTTATGCATTCTGTCATTGAATCGTGTTATGTTCCATGGTAACAGAATCCGTAATGCAATTCAGCGTAAACCCGAACTTCAAAAACTGAAGTTCACTCATCCCTAGTTAAAAGTTAGAGGGGTTGTCCTGACATTTATATTGATGACCTATCCTCAGAATAGGTCATCAATATCAGATCAGGGGGCAAGTCTGAAAACCATCAGCCCTGCCAATCAGGTGTTTGAAGTGGAGGCGGCGCTACACGCGAGCACAGTCTCCTCATTATTACACTATGCATCGTCTCGGAAGTGCAGTATGATGACAAGTACTTGTTCCATTCGCGACGCGTAGTATGATGACCAGGAAGCGGCGCTCGCTTGGAGAGCTTCCTCCTCTTCAATCATCTGATCAGCAGGGGTGCCAGGTGTCTGTACTGTAAAGAGAAAAGAGTGAGCAAGAGACTGGAAGTACTACTACCTCCATCATTGTGTTGCCTGTACACTACCGTTGTAGAAATTGCTGCTCTGCAAGATACTTCTGAGCTGTGATTATGCTGCTACTTGTGCTACAACTCTCATCATCCACTCAGTAAAGAGACTTTCTTTATTGCAACCTACAGGCCTGATCATTGTCTCCTTACTCCATTGTCCTGCATCCACCCTCCTGCTTTGCATCCTGACCACACACCCACCATCAAGGAAACAAATGGTGCACCCTCCATTCACTGCACAACCCAAGGGAGTGCCAGAGGGAGGACTTCCACTGTGAACTGTGAGTACTACTACCCCTCTAAGGGCCACAGCCACCACTTCTATCCTCTCTGCCCCATGCACTCCCCTGTGGATCACTGCAGTATGAATTTGGGTTGAATTTGATTAATTTAGAATAAATTCACTTATCTCTAGTTTTTTTTTATCCAGATGTTTTTTGCAGAGTTTCTCCATTTTCTGTTTTAGATGCACTGAAGTAAGTAATGAGCTCTTGCTTCCCAGGAATATCCCTACAGTGACATGACTGCTGAATACACCTTCTCCAGCACCTTCTAGGAATCAAAGGCTTTCTAATGTGTCTCTGTAAGATGTGTTAATTGATGGGTGTAGTCTAAAATAGATTTGTCACGTAGCCAGGTCTTCTTTCTAAATAAAAAAAAAACTATGTCTTGGCATGTTACAGCTGGTTTTATACCTATACATTATGTGTGCTACTTATATCAAGCTTTGATTTCTGTTCACCATATATTTCTCTAAGCTTTTCTCTCTCACTCCAGAAGTCTTCATAAAGCAAGAAGAACCTACTGTACATTAAAAGCTCCAAAGAAAGATAAGACTGTCAAGAATTAAGATTTCTTTCACAACTTGCTAAGAAGAAGCACAACAATATGGACATTTTCACTGGTGCCTCCACCTGCTCAGATTCAGTGGTGTAATATTAAGCTCCTGGGCCCCAATGCAAAATCTGTAACAGGGCCCCAAACTACTACACATCATTTATTGTGAAGTACAGTACTGGCCTCCTGATAGGACATACTGTGCAGACATTTTAGACACCCTCAGGCACTAAGGTCTGGTTGCATCTTTTACCTCTATAACCCATGTGAGAAATGGACAACATTGTATTATCTGTGTATCTCTAATACCTGTTGTATGATCTCATATAGTAACATAGTAACATAGTTTATAAGGCCGAAAAAAGACATCTGTTCATCCAGTTCGGCCTGTTTTCCTACAAGTATGTCCATGTTATTCTGTATTCGTATGTGCCGCTCTGTCTGGGCTGCAGTTGGAATCCGCATTACCCTTGGAGAAAATCAGTTTATCATCTGAATGTTAAGGAACTGGCCTTTTGCAAGTGGTAATGAAAGGTGGCTCCTGGAAATGCAGACCCTCAGACAGCGTGGAGCCTCACAGCATGGGGCCAACTGCTTTTCAAATCCAGTATCAGAAAGGAAAAAAAATATATCATAAGTGATAACTCATCTCTGGTAACCCTCACGTATTAATAATCGTGATCATTGGATTCTGTGTTATGTGGGCATCATAGGGGGTCTAAATATCCCATCCCTGACAGCCAGCATTCTCACATAACCAGTATCTCAACTTCTGGGACAGCCACACTGGTCATGTGTGGTATCAAAATGATCAGCCAGAGGTAATATACATTATTAAAACATGGCGGGTCCCGAATATCCATTAGTGTGGATGGGAAGCCATGTTTTATTAATATTTCATGTCTGCCAGCTGAGTAAGAGAGGTGGAGCATGCACATGTAATGAGGACCATCCCAGAAGGCTGGGACAGAATAGGAGGGAGACTCCTCTCAGCTCCATCCTCTGCCCAATGGGGATAAAAATGGAGCCTTTGACACAACTTGGGGATCCGATCAAAATTGGGTTGTGTTCCACTTTCTTCCTGTTACGGCCACCGTGGCCATGTAGTAGTGCTTGCTCCTTTTCAAACCCGCTCTGAGGTAACTGCTGTATTATGAACGTACATTGCATGAGCATGCGGAGACACATCTTAGAGTACTTCAGAGTGGGTTTGAAAAGAAGCAAGCCGGCCACCACTACTACATGGCCACGTTGGCCGTAACTAGGGGCAATGGCTTGACTGATGTGTATGGGACAATGGATATACAAATAGGAAAATCTTCTTAATGGTACATTTTATATAAATACATTCTATTAGTAATAATATTGGTATGGCTATATCTAACTTTAAAAAAATCATTTTTAAGATGGGAATACCCTTTTAAGAGAGGGATGTTATTAACATGGGACTGTATGTTGGAGGAGGCTGAGGAAGGGGATGATGTTATTTACATGGGACTGAATTTTGGAGGGGGCTGAGGGAGAGAGTGATGTTATTTACACGGGACTGAACGTTGGAGGGGGCTGTGGGAGGGGGTGATGTTATTTTCATAGGACTGTATGTTGAAGGCAGCTGCGGAGGGAGTGATGTTATTTATATGGGACTGTATGTTGGAGGGGCTGGAGGGAGGGGAGTGATGTTATTTACATGGGACTGTATATTGGAAGGGCTGAAGGGAGGGGAGTGATGTTATTTATATGGGACTCTACGGCGGAGGGAGGGAAAATAATTTTATTTACATGGGACTGTATGGTGGAGGGGCTGAGGAATCATCATTGGTGAGGGCACTAAAGGGGGGAATATAACTACAGGGGACATTATAACAGAAGGGGGCAGTATAAATACTGGGGGCACTTTCGGAGCGAGTATTATAACAGGAGGGGACGATATAAATACTGGGGGCACTGTGGGGGTATTATAAATCCAGGGGACATTGTTCTTATTACTACTGGGGGCTCTATAGGACGGTCTTATAGATACGCCTTATTTCTGTTAAGAGCACTATGGGAGGCCTTATTACTACTGAGGGGTCTGTAGAGAGCTTTATTACCATTGGGGGAACAATAGGGTGACCTTATTACTACTGGGGGTTCTGTGAGGGCATTATTAATGCTGAAGGGCTCCCCTACTAATGAAGGAACTCTTGTGGAGCATTTTCACTGTTGGAGGCACTGTAAGGGGTAGTATTACTAATAAGGGCATTCTAGAAGGGAATTACTATTGGTGGGACTTTGAGGAGCACTATTACTATGGGGGGCACTGATATTTCTTCAGGATAGTATTTTGGGGGTATTGGAGGGCACAGCGAGCAGCAGGATAACACAGGTGGGGGGATGATGAAATGTGAGGAAGCTAAGATGTTTGTGTGTCACACTCTGCAGAGACTAAGAGCGGCTGAGAGAAGGTGTCCGGACCGAAGATGATGACAGAGAAGATCTACATCAGAGGAGACGTCACCTGGAGGCCCTGGATGTGAAAGGTAAGTGCTGCTGCGGAAGGGGGCGGGCAGGTGGTCGACTTAGAGAATTGGGCCATATGCATTGGGGCTTGGGCCCCAGATCTTTTGAGACCCTAGCAACGCCCCTGCCGTATGTACCAAAAAATATTGGATTTATGGTTTTGAATTGCAGAAAATTAAGTATTTTTTTTACATTCATGGCTGGATGTAAAGATTTCTGCTCGGCTAAGTGGCATACTAAAGAATAATACTTGTCTAGTTAATGAAAGGCACTTGTAAAGAAAATCTGCACATTGTGAACAGATGGAGATGTTCTTTTAGATATACGACACTTAATTCTGCCCTTTTAAATCACTTTTAATCACATTTGAGTAGGAGAAAAACAGAATCATTTGTGAAATGTTCCACTGCATCCATAGAATAGAGACTGCTCAGTGTGACAAGTAATAATATACAGTAACATATGCTCTGTAGTTTTATAATCAATCATAGGACCACAAGCTGCTAAGTATATTAGGGGTGATTCACCCAGGTCCATTACCTTTCAACAAGGCTATTCTGGATGTTTGAATTGGGGATGATATAAAAAAAATGGAAGCATCAACTTGTAATTAATGGACCTGAAAGAACTGACCTCCAACAGATCCCCTGCTTTTTCCTATCAACACTCTATATTTACAGTATGACACCTGCAGACCATAAAGACAGATGCAAGGAAAGATTTGTCAGCACATGGACCTTTTATGTCTGAGACAGGAGGGGACTTCATTGAGCTGACAAGAGAACCTGATGTAAAGTGCTCTCTAGCCCTGCCTCTTTTCTGTGTAGGTCCCCTGACAACTAGATGATCACTGATGATCACTGATGATGAGATGATGCTCCAGAGGCTGATGTAATCATTTTATTGTCGGGTGATACAGCTTGGTAAGTGCTAGCTGCTGGGAACATGAAAGTACTTGTTGAAACTGAGAGAGAATGATGGACAAGGCTTGGTAGAGGTGAAATCCCTACTTGGGTCTAAGTGACCAAGGGTGGCCAAAGATCACTCTGCAACATAGAGGCAATCAATCACATGGTAGGTGGGAGGTCCTATTATGGATTTTGCATTGGGGCCTGGGAGTTTCGACTTAGGTGGAGGTGTAATGTGTGAGGTACACTTCGCCACAGGTGGTAAAAGATGCAGACAACGTTGTAGCTAGAGATGAGCAAATCATCAAAAATTCGCTTCGGCAAATAATTGACAAATGTATGACAAGATTCGTTCTTAACACAAATTTATTCGGCCGAATTTGCGTTAAAAAAAATAATCGTTGTTTTGCAAACATTACTGCACAAATTACAAACATACAGTCTAAGCGTTGTTAAAAGTACGCTACTGAACTGAATGCGTAAGCATTAGCGTAAAAAGTGCATACGAATCCTTAGCGTACTATTGACTCGCGATTGCATCATACGCACGCACGACGCTAGGCCATGGCGTACAGTTCTCAGAGACAGTCCATATGCGGTAGAAAAGTAAGGTGCTCGCTGTTAGCTATCCGGCTAAGTGCATAATTTACTAAAAACACTGTACAATACATGCATAATAGGACACATTGCAGTACCTTAAAAAGAATACACACAATGGGCTAAAGTGCTTGAACGTTGCTGAACCTATAAAAATATTATTTCTAAAATACTGCAAAGACATAATTATGTAAACATTTTAGTGCAATCAATTTCACATTTGCAAGCATAATAGGCTCAGATATATGTTTGAGTCTCTCCTTATGGCTGCTTGGCATAAAACACTGGAACACAGTCCAAAGTTCAATTGTAATCCACATGAGGTAATTTTATAATCCAAACAGGTAATGTGTAATCCACATGGATAGTATAAAATAGCAGCAAATAGAGAACCTTTTTTTGCAAAGCGTACTCCCAAATAACCTGAGAAGGGGGGAAAAGGGAAAATAGGCGCTTAGGCGCAACTGGAGTCAAACAGGGGGCAATAAAAACAACATAAACTAAGAACAAGTGCCAACTAGCTCTCACCCGTCAGGTGCAGTCCATGATGTGGCTCCCATATGTCCTCCAGAGATGTCTTTTAAATCAGCCAGACTGACAGCCAGTAGAAGGGTTCCTCAGATGAGGGACCTGAAGTCCTCCTCGCTGAAACTGCTACTGAATGACATCAGAGGACGCTCCTGCCTCCTGTAGGCCAAGCTGGCTGCAGTGGTTGAGCTCCACTGCCCTCTTCTGCCAGAAGTCGGACTTGACCGGGTCCAGGTGGTGGTCAAACTGGTGAGCGCTACAGCCACTTGCGCCTTCACTTTTCTGGATACTCCTGCTGGAACAGCTGGGGTAAGGACTTCGGGCTGCAGCGGTTCAGGCAAGGTTGCACACAGGGAAGAACCGCCAGTTCCCCTGGCTGCTGCTGACTTCATTTTCCAGGGTAGTTGGTACTGGATCACCGTGGACTGGAAAGTAAACAATGATGTCATCAGCTGACCCAGCTGAAAGGACTGTGATGGTGGTGGTGGTGGCACTCCAGGGATCAGAGGCTCCGGCTGTGGCTTCTCCCTGAAATGGAGGGTGCCATCTAGTGACTCCTGTAGGCAGCCCACGCTTCCTTCACCTGGTGGTTCCTCCAGCCAAACTTCTGGTGGTGATGTAGGGACCAGGGGCTTAGATAATAAGGTAACCCCAGTAGCAAAGGGCCCTTTTAGGGATGCCATGGGGGGTATATTCCACCTGATCCTCCATGTATAGGCTGTGACGGGGTTGGGGCAGGTATGGCCATTTCACTGACCTGCAGCCCACAAAGTACTCCTTGCCGTCCTCGTCGTCAGCAAGGAAGCCACAGCCTCACTCCACTGAAAACCATAGGACAGTTCCCTTAAGCTGCTCCAGTGTAGGGTCTCCCAGCCTCGGATGGTCCAGTACTTGGATGACCCAGTCCTCCACTGCATTCTTGTAGTCTCATAGGGTCTGGGCTGTCACTGATGCAGGCACAATTGGAATCTGCCACAAGGAAGTTGTTGTTGTTCTCGTCCTGGGCGGCAGAGTGGACGCCCCAGACGCCTCCGCCGCACTAGCCGGCACGGCGACCATCGAGTCAGCAGACGGTGGGATTCTCTTCGCCAATTGTGACACTGTGATCTCATCTGGACTGGCCGGTGGTTCGGGGTCGCTACCAAACACTATCTCTCCTCACTTTGGTCGCAGTTGTTTCGCCATGCTGTGGTATCTTTTTCACCGCTGGCTTGAACTGGAGAGGAGGGTAGAGTAATGAGTGAGGAGTCTTCACTCCCTATACGTGCAAATAGTTAGTTCTCAGTGGGCCGGGCTGGTTTTTCGCGCTCCTCAGAGGGGGGCGTATCTTCACTTTCCCGTTCCTGGGGGCCGGGGGGGCAAAAAGAATGCGTACATAGCGTACGTAGCATTAGCGTTCAAAATTTTAAGAACATTTACGATTAATACGATTCGAATCTGAATAAATCCAGATTCGCTTTGGAGTAGGAAAAATGGAGGATTCGATACAAATCTACGAAGCGGCAAATAGATTTGCTCATCTCTAGCTGTAGTATAACTTGTTCTTAATGAAGGGTTTGAATACTGGGAATAATGGCCACCAGTCACTTTTCACTAGAGAGGTTGCAGCAGTGACATGAAGTGGGCTCTTCAGACTTGCACTATAGTGTTCGGCCCCATTCACACGACCGTATTATTGCGGGTCCGCATTATTGTGGACCCGCAATAATACGGGGTTTGTTCTCCGGTCTGAAGACGGAACGGAATGCTTTCAGGAGCATTCCGTTGTCTTCAGTTCAGTTTTGTCCCCATTGACAATGAATGGGGACAAAACTGAAGCGTTTTTTTCCGGTATTGAGCCCCTATAACGGAACTCAATACCAGAATTTAAAAACGCTAATGTGAAAGTAGCCTTATTCCATTATATGTTTTCTGCATTTAGGATCCACTTCCATTTTTGGCTTCAAATCTATAACACTGTCAGTATTTTACTTCATTAGGACCAATAATAGGAACATGTATCAATTACTGCATATTGCCAAAAATATCCCTCTGAGTCCCACTCCTGGCTCCCAATAAAACAGTTGAATTTGCTTGGGGAAGTCACAGCCATCCAGGCATTTCTCTTGCAGCCAATATCGCAAGGGAAATATGGTATACCTGACTGCCATTCAGATGTACACCAAACAATTGCAGGGGTTCCAGGGTTCAATCTGCTCTGCTAAGGAAACTATGGTATGTTAAGGGTAGGGAGAGATGATCGGCTTGGTGAGCTCATTGTTTAGGGTCAGAGGGCACAGTGAGGTCATCACCACCCTGCAAGCTGACAGAGAGACTGAGGCTGCATGGAACAGACTATGGAGAGTAGGATGGTCAGCTCCATTTCTACAAAGATCACAAATAGTTAAAAGTTCAAGTACAGGCTTTGCACTTACTTTTAGGAGGTTGTGTGTTATTCTACTAGCCAAGGCTAGTGTGCCTTGTCCTGTGTACAGAGTACCACATCTGCCTCAGAGGAGATGTTGTAGTCACAGGCCACTACTCTTCTTCATGCAGCCTAGTAAGAGGGTGCATTGGGAGGCCATCGGCAACCAAGAGACTGGGATCCCAGACGGCCCCCCAAACCACCCACATGTTGATCTGCCATTGAGCTGGACCTCCATTAATCAGCTTATCACAGAGTAAAAGGTGATCTTGAAAAAATAAATGATGGCCTTGACTGGAAAACCATTTTGTTATACTGAAACATACAAAATGTATGCTTTTTGTATCATCTATGCACATACATAATTCTCTGAATCAATGGTAAATCAGATGTGCCTTTGACTGTATGTTTCACATAGTGGTGTAATCCTAAAATAAAGTGCTTGGGCTCTAGGATCGGAGGAAGTCTATTCAGGACTAGCAGTATAGGTAGAACTGGCAGGGAAGGTGGACTTATCCAGTTGGCACTATATTTATGGGCATGATCCTGAAATTAGGGACTGTGGTAAGATATTTCATTATAATCATTTGATGATATTGGTAGAGACCAGATCTACACAGGCGTTCTGAAGTAATTAAAGCAAGATTAAATCCAGTGACTCACAGCTATTCACTTCTCTGGTTGTTGCTGTTGTCTTAGCTTTTCTTCTCCATCTTATCCAGACCTCTATGGTGACTTCTCCTGACAACTGCAAAATTTAGTACTCAGACATGTTTGGTTTCACACTTCTCCAAAAATTTCTAGCCTCTATAGCAACACAAATAGATTCAGACCCTAGACTAGACTGCTAAATTAATTCATACCCCAACCAGATCCCACAATTAATTCAGACCCCAGAGCAGACTTATGAAAAAATTTCAAACCCCCAGACCAGGCCCCTATTCATTTATTGCTCTGATTTCCTATTGCCTCTCCACTTTCAGTGCCTCATGCTCATCCAGTACAGTGCTAGCCATAGAGTGCCCCTCATCTCATACATTACCAGCTATGTAGTACCCTCATACAGTGCCAGTGATAATGATCCCTCATCTCATACAGGTAATGTCACGCTCTGGTGTGGGGGGAAAGGCCACACCGAGCGTAAGAAGGATGGGAACAGACAAAACCAGGGAACTGGTCACCTCCTGCAGGGGACCCTAAGACTAGGCCCTAGCTGGCTACCAGTATGAGCTAACCCGGGTGGTAGGAAAGCCCATACGCAGGAACCTAATCTTGATAAACCCTAGATCACCCTGCAGTCTAGTGACACAAGAGAGTAACCCGTTCCTCCAAGCATAAGGAGGAACAAGAGACTCAAAACGGGAATAACCAAAGGAAGGGAAAACACTTAACTTTAAGTAGAACTCAGCAACTGGATCTCAGCCGAGATCCACACCACTCTCAATCAGGGATGTAGAAGATATAACCCGCAAGGGATACTGGGAGAGGAAGAGGTAAATAGCAGAAAGCTAATTGCCAAGCGGCAACAGCTGAGGGGAAGGGGTGTGGAGAACAGCACCCAAACCACAGGGAAGCCTGTCAAACATGTCACTTAGAAAGCCGCGCAGAGCGTCTGATTCCAGGCGCAAGCCCACTCGTGACATTACCCCCCCTTTTACGGGTGACCACCGGGCACCCAGGACCAACTTTATCAGGGTGACACCTGTGAAAGGCTTTTATCAAACGACCGGCATTCACGTCAGATGCCGGTACCCATGACCTCTCCTCAGGACCATAACCCTTCCAATGAACCAGATATTGAAGGGTACCACGAAGAACTCGAGAATCAATGATCTTGACAATCTGAAATTCCAAATTACCATCCACCAAGACAGGCACGGGTGGCAAGGGAGATGGCTCCAGAGGTTCAACATACCTCTTCAACAAAGATCTGTGAAACACATTATGTATTTTCAGGGCCTGAGGAAGTTCAAGACGAAATGCTACAGGATTAATAATGGCCGTGATTTTATATGGGCCAATAAATCTTGGACCCAGCTTCCAAGAAGGAACTTTCAACTTAATGTTCCTAGTAGACAGCCACACAGAATCACCCACATTTAGGTCCGGACCATTCATGCGTCTCCTGTCAGCCACACGTTTGTACTTGTTACCCATATTTATCAAGTTATTTTGAATTTTTCGCCATATGGAAGACAATGATGACGAAAAACGTTCTTCCTCAGGAATACCAGAAGTATCAGAACCAGAAAATGTGCCAAACTGCGGGTGAAAGCCATATGCACCAAAAAATGGTGACTTACCAGTGGAGTCCTGTCTGCGATTATTTATGGCAAACTCAGCCAGAGACAAAAACGAGGACCACTCTTCCTGGTTCTCAGAGACAAAGCATCTCAAATAAGTCTCCAGATTCTGATTGGTACGCTCAGTCTGTCCATTCGTCTGGGGATGAAAGGCAGAGGAGAAAGACAGTTGTACCCCGAGCCGGGTACAGAACGCCCTCCAGAATCTGGACACAAACTGAGTCCCACGATCAGAGACCACGTCAGTGGGAATGCCATGAAGTTTCACAATGTTGTCAACAAACACTTGTGCAAGAGTTTTAGCATTGGGGAGTCCGGGTAATGCAATAAAGTGCGCCATTTTACTAAAACGATCTACAACCACCAGAATAACTGTCTTACCAGACGACTCAGGCAGATCAGTGATGAAGTCCATGGATAGGTGAGTCCATGGTCTGGACGGGATGGGTAATGGAAGTAGGGGTCCAGAGGGACGAGTATGTGTCACCTTAGAGCGTGCGCAGACACTACAGGCTGACACATATTCCTCAACACACTTACGCAGACCTGGCCACCAGAATCTACGAGAGATGAGGTCGACAGTGGATTTACTCCCAGGGTGTCCCGCAAGCACCGAAGAATGATGCTCCTCAAACACCTTACAACGCAAATCAGAAGGAACAAACAACTTCCCGGAAGGGCAAGACTCCGGCGCATCTCCCTGGGCCTCAAGCACTTTAGCCTCAAGATCAGGGTAAAGAGCGGATATCACCACTCCTTCAGACAGTATAGGGCTAGGATCTTCAAAATCACCACCTCCGGGAAAACTACGTGACAAGGCATCCGCCTTCACATTCTTAACCCCAGGACGGTATGTGACAATGAAATTGAATCTGGTGAAGAACAAAGACCATCTGGCCTGCCTCGGATTAAGTCGTCTAGCCGACTCCAGGTAAGCCAGATTTTTGTGATCAGTGAATACCGTGATTGGATGAATCGCCCCTTCCAACCAATGACGCCATTCCTCAAAAGCCAACTTAATGGCCAGTAACTCTCTGTTACCCACATCATAATTTCTCTCCGCCGCAGAGAGTTTTTTCGAAAAAAAAGCACATGGGCGCCATTTACCAGGTGACGGGCCCTGTGATAACACAGCTCCTACCCCCACATCGGATGCGTCAACCTCCACAATGAAAGGTTGTGACACATCTGGCTGCACCAATATAGGGGCAGAGGAAAAGCACTCCTTTACAGCAGAGAAGGCTTGCAATGCTGCCTCAGACCACACTGAGACATCCGTCCCCTTCTTAGTCATGTCAGTTAAGGGTTTAACTATAGTCGAATAGTTCTTAATAAATTTTCGGTAATAGTTGGTGAACCCCAAAAATCGCATAAGAGCCTTCAGATTTTCAGGTCGGTCCCAGTTCAGAACAGCACCGACTTTCTCTGGATCCATACGAAAACCTGAAGATGAAAGCAGGTATCCTAAGAATTGCACCTCATGTACAGCAAAAGCACATTTCTCTAATTTTGCATACAACTTATTATCTCTTAAGATTTGTAACACCTGCCTCACGTGATCCTGATGTGTCACAATATCTGGAGAATAGATTAGTATGTCATCCAAATACACGACTACAAACCTCCCCACAAGATGATGAAAAATGTCATTAACAAAATGCTGGAAGACAGCAGGAGCATTGGTCAACCCAAAAGGCATGACCAGGTTCTCAAAGTGGCCCTCAGGAGTGTTAAAGGCCGTCTTCCATTCATCCCCTTCCTTGATCCTGACCAGATTATATGCCCCCCTTAAGTCCAACTTGGAGAACACCTTGGCATCCACAATCTGGTTAAACAAGTCAGGAATCAAAGGAAGGGGGTACGGATCACGGACAGTAATCCTATTGAGTTCACGGAAATCCAGACATGGCCTAAGGGATCCGTCCTTTTTTTTAACAAAAAAGAACCCTGCTGCCACAGGAGATTTGGAAGGCCTAATATGTCCTTTGGCCAAACTCTCAGCAATATATTCCTTCATGGCCGTTCTCTCAGGTCCAGAAAGGTTATACAGCCGAGATTTAGGCAATTTTGTTCCAGGGATAAGATTGATAGGACAATCGTATTCCCGGTGAGGGGGTAAATCCTGACATCCATCCTCAGAAAATACATCAGAGAAATCCGATATAAAAGAAGGAAGAGTCTTAGTGGTTAAAGCAGAAAAAGATGTATTAAGGCAATTGTCAACACAATAATCGCCCCAATCCACAATTTGTCTAGTATGCCAGTCAATGGACGGATTATGTTTGCTTAACCACGGTAAACCTAGAACCACAGGAGCAGGAAGACCTTCCAACACAAAACATGAAATAAGCTCCTGATGAAATTCACCCACTCTTAATTTGATATCATGCACCATCTGAGACAAACACTTCTGAGAGAGAGGTGCAGAATCAATGGCAAACACAGAAATCCTCTTATCCAAAGAACTTGGTGACAATCCATGCATACGGACAAACTGAGCATCAATCAAGTTCACCCCTGCCCCGCTGTCAATAAACACCTCAATTTTCACAACCTTTGACTCTAGCGCCACCTCGGCAGTCAGGAGAAAACGGGTACTGCAGGATGAAGACAAATGCACATTTTCAGTCTCCCTACCCACTCCACCAAGAGTGAGATGAGAATTCAACGCCCCCTTTTCTTTTCTCTCTTTTAGAGATAGAAAGCATGGACATACATTGATAAAGTGTCCTTTCTGACCACAGAAAAAACACACACCCTTTTTATTACCAAGATGATTGCGGGTGGCTACAGGAGTGGCTCCCCCTAATTGCATAGGTTCATCCCCAGACATCAACCTAGGGGAATATTCACCCAAAGTGTCATAGGAAGCTGGTACACTATGTGATAGTACGTCCTGAGAGCGGGGGCCCCTAGATCGCTCTCTCAGGCGCCTATCCATGCGTACAGCCAGAGACATAGCGGCCTCCAAAGACACAGGAGTTTCCTGAAAGGCCAAAGCGTCCTTCAGCCTTTCAGACAAACCTTGACAGAATTGGCTACGTAAAGCCGGATCGTTCCATTCAGTATTGGTCGCCCACCTCCGAAACTCAGAGCAATAAGTCTCAACCGGCCGCTTACCCTGACAAAGGTCACGTATCTGGGTCTCAGCCAGGGAGATACGATCCGGGTCATCATAGATAATCCCTAAAGCCTTGAAAAATTCATCTACTGACCGGAGAGACTGCGATCCGGTCGGCAGAGAAAAGGCCCATGACTGCGCATCCCCTTTAAGCAGCGAGATGACCACACCAACCTTCTGTTCCTCATTACCAGAAGAACGTGGCCGCAGTCTGAAATACAATTTGCACGCCTCCCTAAATAGAACAAAATTATCACATTCCCCAGAAAATCTATCCGGGAGGGGGACCTTAGGCTCCAAACAGGCCTGACACTCAGCACCCCCAGAACCACCAGCCGGTGGTCTCTGAATCTGGTTGCGGATGTCCGCCACCTCCAAGCAGAGTCCCTGCAGCCGTTCAGCCAGTGCAGCAATAGCATCCATGTCAGCACAAAAATGACATAAATTTTTGTTTGTTGGCGGGTTATAATGTCACGCTCTGGTGTGGGGGGAAAGGCCACACCGAGCGTAAGAAGGATGGGAACAGACAAAACCAGGGAACTGGTCACCTCCTGCAGGGGACCCTAAGACTAGGCCCTAGCTGGCTACCAGTATGAGCTAACCCGGGTGGTAGGAAAGCCCATACGCAGGAACCTAATCTTGATAAACCCTAGATCACCCTGCAGTCTAGTGACACAAGAGAGTAACCCGTTCCTCCAAGCATAAGGAGGAACAAGAGACTCAAAACGGGAATAACCAAAGGAAGGGAAAACACTTAACTTTAAGTAGAACTCAGCAACTGGATCTCAGCCGAGATCCACACCACTCTCAATCAGGGATGTAGAAGATATAACCCGCAAGGGATACTGGGAGAGGAAGAGGTAAATAGCAGAAAGCTAATTGCCAAGCGGCAACAGCTGAGGGGAAGGGGTGTGGAGAACAGCACCCAAACCACAGGGAAGCCTGTCAAACATGTCACTTAGAAAGCCGCGCAGAGCGTCTGATTCCAGGCGCAAGCCCACTCGTGACAGGTTCATTCCCAGGGCTCCCTCCATATAGTACTAACCATAGAGTACCCCTCATTTCATACACTACTAGTCACAGTGTTCCTCTGATCATTGTGACGGACCCATTTTTGTGAGCCACAGCCCCAATACACGAGTACCTTCTGCTCCTCCTCATAATCACAGCTGGCCAAGGAGCACACCCTTTGTAGTAAGTAACGATAGAAAAAGAGAGTGTCACTTTCAGATCCATTCACATTTCTTAACGCTCAGGTTCTCCTCCTATGTGTTACTAGTAATGCTGTCAAAAAAAAGTCTGGCAGGGAAGCTGCAAGAGTGTGGATCTGCAGAGGATGGTGACTTCTCACTTGACTTCCAAACATCAGTAACAGTACAGTTGATAAGGTGCTATGGATTTTGTGACCTCTTCAGGGTTGTGGAGGGCCATGGACACCAACAGAACATTTTTTATTTTTTTTTTTATCTAGGAGACCTCTTTTTACAGTTTCCTGCCAAGCCCTGGCTGCCACAATAAAAGGTCCACAGCACCCTGGCTCCACTTTTATTTTTGGTTTAAAAACAATTTCAAATGTTATCAGTGGTCCTCCATGTCTGTCATCTCCGTTTCCTTTAACAGAGTATATGGAAGGGGATTGTACAAATTAGATAATCCACTTGACATGCATAAGAGACAGCAGACCTCTATAAATTATCCGCTAGAGCTAGATGTATTACTAACGAGAGTTACTCGAACCCAATGAACAGCCCCCTCAAGCTCCCAATCGAGGGCCATTAGAGAACAAGCTTTGTATTTTCGGGAGTTGAGAGGGATGAATAGATTGCATTTCAGTGGTGGTTGAATAATTGTAATAGGTCTCATTAAATTAATTGCAAATCTGTCCAGATAATGTACACTCCTTGCTATCATTAATGCATATTCAGAAGGATGTGCCATTCAGGTGTATGAATTTTAGAAGCTTTGATAAGGACTTTCTATAGAAGAATAACAGGCATATTGCATATAGTAACATATTTCTGACACCCAATATACAGTATTTCTGAAACGTAAGGCATCTACCTTCAGCTCTTCTCTTCAGTGTGGAATTTCTATGTCCAGTGCTAGGACATGTACTTGCAGGCAGATCACTTTAAGGTTGAAAGAATGACTGATCTATGGCAAGACCAGGCCATGGTTTCTGTAAGAATCAGCATTTCAATATTTGTGAGCAAGAAATGTCCTCCTGTAGACAGGTGTTATATAGAGTAGTACACCGTACTGTACTAGTTCACCTCCAGGCTAATGTGATGTGAGAACCAGCAGATCTCTCAGACTTTCATATGTCAGGCTGCAGGGATCTGCTCATATTGAGACAATGTGCGCTTGAATTATACACCACTTCATGGCTGAGCTATTTTACTGCTAGACGCTTCCACTTCTCAATAATCACACTTACAGCTGACAATCAGGGGTGCACCTAGCCTTTCTGCTAATGAAAGCCCCCATCCCCCCTTTCCGATGCCAATTTCTTAACCTAACACCTTCCTTTCAGCTCCTGGCCCTTTGGCTGCCCCCCTTCCTTGCCCCTACCTGGTGCTGCCTGAGGCAATTGCCTCACCTGGCCTCATTGGTGGTGCATGTCATGTGTAAAGACACATTAATATGATCCATGCTACAACCTATATTTGTCTCTGGAGATGACATGGCTGTGTACTTGATTTTTGGCACCTGTAGGGGCAGCAATGGAACTAAAAGTGGCCCTGGAAAAAAAGATAAAAGTGGCCCCATATTGTAGGCAGGTCCAAATTGACAGAAGACGGGGCAGCATAATTAGGCAGGGACAACAGAAGTAGGCAGGACCAGCAATACGATGTGCAGAGCAATATACCTCCCAAGCTGAACCAAATATCACAGTGCAGCACAAAATACTGCAACCTGTGTCACAGTATTCAACTGTATCGCTGTTCTGAGAACGTTGATACAGTTGAATTCAGGCAGACACCTGTGGTTGCTGGTCAAGTGCGTGACAGAGAATCAGTTCATTATGAACTCAGCTGGCGGCCATGAGTATCATTTGGGAAGATTGCAAAATGTACTTAGAGTGAGACTCAGGATTACTACCATCACTGCTACTGCCCATACATAACCATTGGGAGAAGCTTCTCTGTAATATACCTCAGAACTGTGCCTATTGCTGTTATATGTACTGCAACTACCATCATCTATTCTTTAAAGAGAGAGACTTTATTCCATCCAAATGGGCCTGGTCTTTGGCTCCACCATCCACTGGCCCTTACTGGTGCCCTTCTGCCTTTCACCCATCTGCCTAACATCAAGGACACCCCAACCACCACCAGGCAGGAGCCCCCAGAAAGTCCATGGTCTGCCACGAGGGAAGAAGCTGCACAGAGCTGGGAGCCTCAGGGTGAGGACTTCCACCATGAGTACTGCTATTCCCATCCTCACCACTGCAACTACTCCCGTCCTCCCTGCTCCCACCTCCCCTGCAGGCGTGCTGTATCCCCAATGATCACAAAGTTTTTTGAGTGCACAGTTACACTTTAGGAAGGAAGTGCTCTTTGATGATCTGTTCACAAATCCCACATCATGCAATTAATAAGCAAATACGTGAAAAATTGGCAGCAAAATCACATTTTTCATACATTCTTATTTCTCTAATTATTCTGCAAATCCCAGAAGCACATGTTATGGGAGTACTGACCAACATAACATACAGATAGCCTGGTACAACATGCCGAGTTCTGCCACCAGGTGGTCATGGGTGGCACTGCACTTCTTGCAACGTTTAGTATTTTTGACTTTGGAACATTATATCCATGTGCATTCTCTCCAACCCCTACTTTTTAATAGTTGGTAATTCTTATCAATGGAAGCATTTTGGTGAAATAGTGAAGATCAGAACCATTTTATTAGTCTTCTAATTGCACTAAAAGGATCGTTGTCCATTTCCTTGTACATTAAGGAAATAGTATCGTCTCTGGGGACACGGAGGTGATGAAGTTTTTTTATTTGGCAACCTTAAGTGTTTAACTTGTTAGAATGCCATAGCCTTTTACTATGATTCACAAATTGGCTTTAGTGGAAGCCCTAGCTAGACAAGATGTCATCTCAGCCGGTGTGAGTCACGGGTCAGTCAATGAAAGGTCACTCCGGGCCACCAAAGCCTATTACTAAAAATGAATTTGGGCATATTATACAAAATGTGACATTTTAGATTGCTAAAATGAATGAGAATTGTATTGATTCTGAGCATGTATTCTTCTCAACAATTTCATCCAGCGCGTTTCTCCCCCATCAAGTATTGCAATGCTTGTCTTTAGAAAAAAAATTTGATTTTCACAGTATGTGATTTCAATGATTTTAGAAACCGTAAAGCAGCTGTCTCATAAAAAATATTCTACAGTTTTCAACCCAGCACCTGGATCTGAATACTTTTATAATTTAATGTAATTAAACATTTAGCATAGCCGCTGAGTTATTCAATGAAATCTATCTGTATAGCGCCACCTGTTAGTTGCTCTTTTTCTAATTTCTTTGTCCACCTCATTGAGGGGGATGCACATGCTCAGTTCTATCCTTCAACTGCCACCAGCTGCATCAATCATAACACACCCATTGAGAAAGGACACTCCTCCGAAAAAGGATCAGAGGCGGATTGGGAACCTAAAGTGGCCCTGGAAAAAATACCTGAAAGTGGCCACATATTGTAGGAGGGTCTAAATTGACAGGAGGCGGGGCAATAAAAGTAGGGGTCAGCAATACGATAGCGCAAAATACCACATACCACAGTGTGGCACAATATCTTGCCCCAAAGCTGTCCCTCTGTGCTGGCCATCAATAGAGGCCATTTTCTCTCCTACTCTTCTAGTTGTCTCTGATTAAGATACGGAGCAGGTGCTTAGAAGGTGAGATGCGGGGCATAGTTGAATTCAGGAGGGCATGTTGCTGGCCTGGTACATGAGTACCTGATTCTAAAACAGTTAATTACCACTGATAGCTTATTATGTATCCAGCCAGTGGCAGAGATGGGGGCTTGGGCGACCCCCTGGGCATCGGCCCACCGGGAAATTTCTCTGTAAGGTCTATGGCCAATCCGCCCCTGGAAAGGATACACCCTGTAAACTGGTCAATTAATGGAGAGATCCCTGGATCCATGTGAGGTACAGGGCTGGTCCTAGGTTTGTTAGAAAGAGATTGTCATGTACCATATGATGTCTGATTTCATTTTTTACAGTATTCATGGGATAACCCCTTTTAATTTTGTCGAAACCCAGCAGCTATGTAAGTTATTTAAAGGGGTATTCCAGTTATGTAAAGTTAATCTCTATCCACAGGATATGGGCTTACTATTAAATTGATGGGGCTTCTACCGCTGGGACCCCCCACTGATCATGAGAATGGGGACCCTGTGGAGGCTCCACAAAATGAATGGAGGAGCCAGTTGGGCATGCACTCTGCAGCTCCATTCAGTTCTATGGGAGTTCCAATGTTAGAGTTGTAGCTGTAGCTAGGCTTTCTTTCACCTCAGGCAAAAAATTAGTTAGGTACCCTAGCCCTGGAAAAAAGGCTACTTGGCACATCCCCTGGCATCTGGACCTAGAAATACCCAGCAAAAAGCAGACTGGCCTCTTGGGACCCTCCCCAGACACACACATACCTGGACTTAGAATACCCTGGCAAGAGGCCTAGCGGCTATCTGGACCTAGGTCACACAACTTCACATCTACCATGTTATTATTCTAGTTCAATAAATCCTTCCCCTCTACCATTCAAGGTTTAAAGGGATTTTCCAGAAGTTCAATATTGATAGCATATCCTTAGTCTAGCTCATCAGTATCAGATCTGTTGGGATCTGACCCCCTGCCGATCAACTGCTTGAATAGCCCTTGGCTCTCTAGTGAGTGACGCATCCTCCTCACGGCACAGCGCCATACATTGTATAGTGGCTGTGCTTGGTATCGCTGCCCAGGCTATTCACTTGAATGGGATTAAACTGCACATAGGTTGCGTGCCCGATGAACCTTACATCATTGGGCTAGGAAGAACGCGAGCAGCCGTGGCCTCTTCAAACTGCTCATCGGCAGGCTGGCCAGGAGTCAAACTCCCACCTATCAGATATTGATGACCTATCCTGAGAATAGCCCATCAATAGTGAACTCTTAGAAAACCCCTTTAGCTGAGCGAAGTGGGCTCCTGCTTCCACCTGCTCCACTAAGCTAAGAGAACTGCATGTCAGCTCTTAGCTTAGTGGAGCAGGCAAAAGCAGGAGCCTCTCAGCTCAGCTAATCCTGGCTTGGAATATGGTCACAGGGTACCCATGTGCTATGCCAGGAGTTAGTAATTGTCCAGGGAGCCCAGTCAGGAGCAGCAATATGTGCTCCTGCCCGTACTCACAGCAACGCTGCTGCCCATTTATAAATATACAGCTGAGCTGTCTTAAAGGGGTATTCCCATCTTAGACAATGGGGGCAACCGCTGGGACCCGCACCTATATCGAGAACGGAGCAGGCAGCGCTGCGCCTGGAGGACCCCAGGTTTCCCGGGGTCCGGCCACCACCAGGTGCACAGGTGCAGCTCCCCGCTGCTCGCATAGAAATGATTGGGAGCGCACCGCGCATGCGCAGCCACCACTCCCATTCATTTCTATGTAGCCCATGGAAATAGCCAAGCCAGCGCTCAGCTATTTTTGGCGGCCCCATAGAAATGAATGGAGGTCGGCTGCGCATGCGCACTTCGGGGGCTCAGTTCTCTATATAGGTGCAGGTCCTAGTGATATGCCCCCATTGTCCAAGATGGGAATAACCGTTTAAGGTCTTAGTTATGAAGAAAGATTAAAAGAATTGAATTTATTTAGTCTTGAGAAGAGACATCTAAGAGGGGACATGATTAACCTATACAAATATATAAATGGGCCATGCAAAAAATACTGCGAAAAACTGTTCCATGTCAAATGCCCTCAAAAGACAAGGGGGCGCTGCCTTGGACTGGAGAAGAAAAAGTTCTTCTTTACTGTAAGAACTGTGAAATAGACTTCCTCAGGACGTGGTCACAGCAGGAACAGTGGACAGTTTTAAAAAGGGTTTAGATAAATTCTTAAAAGTAAACAACATTAATGCTTATGGAAACGTATAGAAATCTGAGTCTCACTTCCTTCTGGGATTCACGTCCCCACTTATCCCTTGGTTGAACTTGATAGAGTTTTGTCTTTTTTCAACCGTATTAACTATGTAACTATGTACAGAGAACAGAGTTTTAAGCGCACAGCGAATGGTGCACTTTAGGTAGGGAAAAGTGTAGTAAAAATAGAAAATTGATTAATAAAGTACCAAATATTAGAAATAGTTTTATTAGGGCATTAGGGACAACATATTGAAAGTTTATATAAAGGTTGCATGCAGGACTTTTTTCTCTGCTGTAAAAGCTTTCTTATAAACAGAAACCTAACATATTCCATTACAGTCAATGGGATTTATTAGGCTCCATTTGCTTCAGTTATGTGCCAAATCCGGCATCTGCATTATTTTGGTTCTTCTGCTCCTATAATGGAAATAATAAGCTCAGATGTGAAAGCGCCCTACGTCTGCTTCTTATTCACACAATTACATGTATACATTTGTACATATCTTCAGAAATTTTTGTACCCCGCTATCATTGGATGAAGCAAGGATGTTTCACAAAGCTAAACTTCAATTTTTTTTTCTGAAGTCTGCATGAATTCCTTCTAAATAAATGCAGTGTGTACAGATCTGAGATTCAGCAAACTGCCTCACAGTACTTTTCCTTTCTGGCGTATTTCTATACAGATCCATTAATACTGAGGCTGATGGGGAATTACAAGCTGTTTACTCTCTGGCTTGGATAAGTAAAGCATTTTCTATCAATATAATGCGGCTTGTATTAACCAGTTCAAGACTGGGATATTTACCCCCTTTTCCTGACTTAGGCATATTTTCCATTTTTTCGTACATGAAAGCCATAACTTTTCCTTTCCATTCGGCCATGTAAATTATTTTTGTTCTTTTATTTTTTTGTGATACATGGGGCTTTATGTTTATGTCATTTTTATTTTAACACATTTTCCTTCTTAATTTTTTACAGTCAGGAAAATGTTAAAAAAAAGTGGAAAAATAGCCTGTTTTTTAGTCCACACATCATTGGCGAAATGCGTTGGGTGAGTGAAGAACACTGGTATTGCAGTTGTACTTTGGGTTGACATTTGGTCTTCAGTTTAAGGCTCACTGTTGGATAATAGTTAAAGGGGTATTCCGGTTACCATAAATATAGTTGTAGACTAATTCATTATCAATAATTAACCTAATATAATGTAAATTTCACATATTTACCGTTCAGTAGTTATAAAAGTAGTTTTCTTCTTCTGCTACCCATTGTTTCCTCATACATTACAATGGCATCGACCTGTAGTTGTGAGCGTTTGTCAGGTCAGGCATGCTCAGTGTGTTTCTATCAATTCTCTAGATAAATGTCTTGTGAAACAAAGGGCGTGTTAGTGTGCTGGTGATTGGTGAGTAGAGGGGGTGTGACTGGACTGTATATCAAGCAGCCAATTAATAAATATCAACACTCATGAACAAGCAGAAACTCACAGCAGGAAAGCTAGGGATTATGGGGATTGTAGTGTTGTGAGGGAAGATCAGGAGCAATGATACTCTCAGTGTGTTGCAGGTCACACAGGAGCCAGACAAATGGATCGCAAGGTAAACTGAAGAATGGTTATATGTATAGGTATGGGTTCTGGTTGGGTCACAACTTTCAGCCTTAATGCAATTTTTCAAAAATTAAGTTACGTTACCGGAATACCCCTTTAAGACTGTTTTGCACTTGGACTTACTTTTTTGGTAGAGCGTAGGTGTTATTATACTATTATGGGATGTTTGCCTGTCCTGATGTGGATAATTATTGCTAGCCATTTCTCCAGTGGTCCCTCACTTATGTATTTATTTCACCTATGCTGTGTGGACTCTTTTCTATGTTTTTAATATGATGATGATGAAATGAAGGAAATATTGTTTAATGATAATTTGGACTGTGTATGATTTAGATATTAGTGCATTGCAAATGACTAAAAAATGACTAAAAAAAAACAGAACTGTGGTTTGCTGAACAAGTAGTCAATTTTGGAAGAAATGAATGCAGTGAACGGTATGTGAGAGTTTTTCTTTCTTTATCTTTCTTTATAGTAGTACTACAGAAATCTAATTTGACTTTTACAATCACCTAATAACATATGACGTGATGTAATATACTATACTATAACAGGGATACAAACCAGAGGGCTGAGCCCCTGCACACACACGTTCACACAAACATGAGTCTAAATATTTCCAACACCTGCTAAAAACTTTCTCATCTCTGTGACACGCTCACACATAGGTTGAAACTGATCCCGAGCTATCCAGTGTCTACGCTCAAATCCATCCAACACAATACACCAGGGACCGTAAGTGACTGACATTCACTAAACATCAACACTGACCATGGTATAAGGGTCAGAAATACAGCAGAGTATGGAGTCTTAGTTATTCCCATGCCTGATGTGTCCATCAGAGGTGTAACTTGAAGCTCCGGGTCCCCATTACAAAATCTGTACAAGGGCCCCCACCTACCTTGTGCCATTTATAATAATGGAATCTTCAGAGGTGGCAGAGGGGCCTTACAGGGCTTATTCTGGTTAAAACAAGTAATCCCTCATCCACTGCAGATAGGATATCTGTTAGATCGGTGGGAGTCCAAATGTTGGGACCAATGTCAGACTGGGGTTCTTTAGCCCATCAGAGGAAATTTTTATCGGGGTCCAAACCTTGTATGATCAATAAAGTTTGATAGGTTTTAAGTCAAAGAAATAGACCTTAGAGGAAACTCCAAATGTTTTTATTTATGGTATCAGAGACTGGGCCCATCGGAGGATCCATTGGTGGGCCAGTCCAACCCTGGTTTTGACCCCACTGATGAGAACAAGAGATTTGCATCCTCTTTTTGAATGGAGCACCGGTCACGCATGTTCCCCCACCACTGCTTTCAAAGTCTATGGGACTGCTGGAGATAGTCAAGCACTGCATTCAGCTATTTCTAGCAGTCCTATACAGATGAATGTAGTGATGGGGTCCCTTATTCTCATTACCAATTGGGGTCCCAGGAGCCAGACCTTCAGCAATCTAACAGATATCCCTTATTCGGTGGATAATGTGTTCTAACCTGAATACCACTTTAAAGCCACTGCAGACAACATGGCCCAGGTGCAGCTAATACTTTTACATTACTATGGCTAGGTGTCTGATTTTAACTCTCTATATACAACATGAAAAGTAGGGTAGGCGATGTGTCCTAAGCATACTGCTATTACATAGGCAGGAGACTTCTTTCCCTACACACATGGAGGGTGTCCAACTGAAGCACAACCAAAATGTTATCAAAGGTCCTGCAACTATCAGCTATGTTCGCTCCCAGTTTGCCTCTGCTGTGTATTTTTGGTTGACAGGAGCCTTCAAAACTAAGAAATGTCTCATGAGACTTACTTAAGGTTGCTGGTGATTCTACATTACTGGAAATCTACCGTACTTCACCTCCTCCTTCTTGTTTAAGGAAAGCTTAAAGAGGTTGTCTCACTTCAGCAAATGGTATTCATCATGTAGACAGAGTTAATACAATGCACTTACTAATGTATTGTGATTGTCCATATTGCGTCCGTTGCTGGCTTGATTCATCTTTCCACCACATTATACACTGCTCATATCCAGGGATTATGACCATCCTGCAATCCAGCAGCAGTGGCCGTGCTTGCACATCATAGGAAAAGGCCTCTGCCTGATGGTTGGGACCCTGGGAGCGCACATAGGCACACATGTGCAGCAGCTCCCGTCACCGGCCACCTTGTATCTGTGCTGCAGCTGTGGTCTTAACCCCTGGAAACGAGCAGTGTATAATGTGATGGAAACATGAATCCAACCAACAAAGGAGGCAATATGGACAATCACAATACATTAGTAAGTGTCTTGTATTAACTTTCTCTACATGATAAATGCCATTTGCTGAATGAGACAACCCCTTTAAAAAAGTTGTCCAGTCTGGACAGCTCCTATCCATCTGAAAGGTCTCACAATGAAACGTTGATTGGGGGATAGCCCTGATGAAAACCCTCCCCTAGCCCAATCAGAAATATCTGTCTGGTCTTCATTTCTCTTGATGTAGTAAATCCATGGATTATGAGTGTAAGGCCAGTTCCTCCAGAGGGCATACAGCACTTTGCATTGGCTCTCAGTACTGGCTAATGATAAATAGAAAAGGGACAGAAAAAGTAAATAACCTCAAATTCATTCTATAGTCAGTATTTTGTGCCAAGATCTCTGCTTCCACTCAAGGAATAGGAAACCATTTGTTTACATCCAGAAAATCCATACAGGGCTTAGTGAAAGTGTATCCAGAATAGTTTGGATTTACAATACTGATACATTGTATACATATACATTGATACAAGTAGATGTATACTGATATACATTGTATACAGACAGTATCAGACAGTATCTACTCATACATTGTGTGTATATATGTTTACTAACTATATATACAGTACAGACCAAAAGTTTGGACACACCTTCTCATTCAAAGAGTTTTCTGTATTTTCATGACTATGAAAATTGTAGATTCACACTGAAGACATCAAAACTATGAATTAACACATGTGGAATTATATACTTAACAAAAAAGTGTGAAACAACTGAAAATATGTCTTATATTCTAGGTTCTTTAAAGTAGCCACCTTTTGCTTTGATTACTGCTTTGCACACTCTTGGCATTCTCTTGATGAGCTTTAAGAGGTAGTCACCTGAAATGGTATTCCAACAGTCTTCAAGGAGTTCCCAGAGATGCTTAGCACTTTTTGGCCCTTTTGCCTTCACTCTGCGGTCCAGCTCACCCCAAACCATCTCAATTGGGTTCAGGTCTGGTGACTGTGGAGGCCAGGTCACCTGGCGTAGCACTCCATCACTCTCCTTCTTGGTCAAATAGCCCTTACACAGCCTGGAGGTGTGTTTGGGGTCATTGTCCTCTTGATAAATAAATGATGGTCCAACTAAACGCAAACCGGATGCAATAGCATGCCGCTGCAAGATGCTGTGGTAGCCATGCTGGTTCAGTATGCCTCAATTTTGAATAAATCCCCAACAGTGTCACCAGCAAAGCACCCCCACACCATCACACCTCCTCCTCCATGCTTCACAGTGGGAACCAGGCATGTAGAGTCCATCCGTTCACCTTTTCTGCATCGCACAAAGACACGGTGGTTGGAACCAAAGATCTCGAATTTGGACTCATCAGACCAAAGCACAGATTTCCACTGGTCTAATGTCCATTCCTTGTGTTCTTTAGCCAAAACAAGTCAAACTTTTGGTCTGTACTGTATATATATATATATATATATATATATATATATATATATATATTATATAACATTTATTCAGCATGTTGCGCCACAATTATGGCGTAAAATGCACCAAAAAGAATGGCGTTTTAATTTGCACCAAATATATCACCTCTTTTCTCCACCATTTTCATCATAAGGAGTGCATCACACCGGAAATAAGTTATCAATATCAAAGTGGGCGGGGCTATCAAATTGGCACATATTAAGCCTAATTTATCATCCTCTTATGGGCAGGTATGGCTCAAATTGTTGCAGACAATTAAGCTAGCTTATGTGGTGGTGTTTTATGTAAAAAGTCGCATCTATGGCCTAAAGATGCAACTTTTTGTCAAAAAGTTGCAATTCTGAAAAGATAAAACAACCTGTTGTGGGAACAAGTGATAGGTAAGTATTAAAGCAGGAGGATATATACGTAAATGAGCTAAACAGCAGGGTTCTGTCAGTAAATTGTCATTCAACAAAAAACAAAACAACGACAAAAACATCCTGAGTCTGACAAAAGTCGCAATTTACCAGTGGAAATGTTGCAAATATGCCCCAAAAGTCGCAAATATTTTTCAAAAGTTGCAAGTGTGGTCTGGACAGGGGTGGCTTAAGTGGTGCTTATCAGATTTAAAAAGTCTCATTTTAGTGCTATTGGTGTTAAAATGCCGCAAATCAAGTGAAATAGGCAGATAATGAAGTTGATATTTTAAAAAGTCACATTTTGCAAGCGGCTCCTTTTGATACATTACAGTAGGTGAAACAAATCGTCACTTTTGATTTGTAACGTTGGTATGTTTTTGGTTCTAATTATGCCATTATTGATAAATGAACCCCAGTGTATTTTTCATAAAGCAATACTAAATGTGTTAAAGGGAGGGTACGTTGTGTAGCCTACGGACCACAGGAATTGAAAATTTTTCATTTCCACAAATGGGACCTAAAAAGCAGTGTTCAAATGGGTGGGACACAAGACGCCAATTCAAGCGCTCTTTGCTAAAATTAGAGCCCTCTGAAGTGAGAATATCCAGCCTCTAATTCTTTATTAAGGTTGAAGATGTTGACCATGTGGCAGAATTGCCAATTTTTTCCAGTAGAATATGCCCCAGTTCGGTCCAGGAGGTGGCAGTGGAGCAGGTAGAGATCGCTCTTACATGAAGAGGCTCATAGCATTTCTCAATACTTCCCCTGTTCCACCGAGCTAGTGGCAATACTTGCCCTCTAGCTCTCATTGAGCTCTTGATGTTGAGGAAACATGGCATTAGATTTTCTGAAGATATCTATCTTTTGGATATATGTTAAAACAGCCCTTATGAGAACAAGGGAGAACAAGTTTATGGACTTTGGGTAGGACCGCAGGAACGTTACCCTAGATCCTTGTATAACAATCCTGTAGTTCACTAATACAACTTGCAGAGGTGATGGCAACTATCCAGAAGATTTGGAAAATGATGAATCTGTGAGTACAGTTCTTCCCATGGATTAAACTGATGTTTAGTCAGCGCAGCTAGCACTATGGACCAAGAAGTTGTGGAGCAGTGAAATGCTGCAGATTTAAAAAGCCATGAAGCAAGTCCTGACCAGATGGTAGTTAGAAACCTTGCTTTGCAACTGTGCATTGCTGATTTTAAATAGCACCTTGAGAGTTTTTATTATTATTAAATATATTCTGCAAAAATTTGTTTCAGGCTCCTAATTTAGCAATAACAACCTCAGCAGAAATCCAAGATTTAACAGTTGACCTTGTCAGCTTTCAGACCATGAGTTGAAAAGTGTGTGGATGAGGAAGAAGAATCCCCTTCTGGAAAATAAAGTACAGAATGCCTGGAAGTCTGTAGTACCTGCCCATCAAGAGTGACCAGAGGAGCAAGAACCAGAATAGGAAAATGGCTATGTCTTCAGTCTGCATCTCTACAGTCTTCCTGAGCACTCTTGGCACTGATGGAAGCAGTGGGAATACATACAAACCTGCGTCCGCTGCCAGTGAACTGACAGACCATCTGTCAGCATGTAAAGCATGGTGAGAGTTATACACAGAGCAAAGTTGGATAGCATTTCCATCTGTTGCCAGGACATCCAGAGTTGGTTTTCCTTACTTCTGAGAGAAAATAGTAGATGTGTGGCTCCACTCCTCTGGATGAAGCTCCTTGACAGCCTGTTTGTTGATATAAACCTTTGGTAAGTGGTTTGACTGAACAAGCATTTGGTGGTTGCACAGATACGGTTGGAAGTGAGCTAAGGCCAGTCTGACAGCCCTGAGATCTTTCAGGGTGGATGAAAACCCTTTCTTCTTGTGCTACATTCTTTGGACACTCAATCTTTCTACATGTGTGCCCCAGACTCAGGCAGAAGCATATGTAGTGAGAACTTTCTGAAGCTGGAGAATCTGAGATTTATCATGTAGCAGATGCTGGGGTTTCAGCCCCCACTTCAGCAATTGGAGAGTTGATGGGTCAACCCAACAAACCCTTGTTTAGGCTCTTGTGACATCTGTTCTAAGTAGTTTGTATGTTATTAAGAAAGGAGCAGACATGAGCTATGTCGCATACTATTAGATCTATTGATGAAGTTAGGAGATCCAACTTTATGGCATAGTTAAAGAAGAACTCACGCAAAAATTTTTATTCTCTGACCTGTTAGAAAGGTACCTGATATAATCTGTAGTGATTTTCTTACCAGTGTTTGTATTTGTGAGTTATATCTCCCTGATGCTTCTCATCTGTGTATGTGACCAGCAATCAGACTCACCAACTCACACAGCATCTTATGTGTAGACAGGAAGTCTATTTCTCTATGCATTCCTATGGGAGCCTCACTCTGAAGGCCCCATTCACACGCCGTCCAGCGTGTGTTCCATTCAAAATGCTTATACTTGTCCATGCATGTGGACAAGTATAGGACACGCTTCATATTTTTCAGCGGAGCTGCGGAACGGAGCTAGCTCCGTGAGGCGGTTCCCCGCTCCCATAGAGATGAATGGGGTCGCATCTATTCCACTATATTGCAGAATAGATATGGCCCCATTCATACGGTTGTGTGAATGGGGCCTGAGTCTCAGAGGAATGAATAGAGAAGTAACTGGCTTCCTGTCCTGTGTCAGTTGCAGATCAGAGAGTTGGTCACATGACACAGCTACAATTAGAAGGTTATAACTCACAGATACAGTCAGTGATGAGAAGATTACCTTCACTACAGATTATATCACGCACCTTTCTTAGGCCTCTTTCACACTAGCGTTAGCACGGATCCGGCACCTAAAGGGTGCCAACGGATCCGTGCTAACGCTATACATGTGTGGAGCCGGAGCAGCGCTTCGGCCCCACACATGACACACATTGAAACAAGACACAGACATACATACAAACAAACATACAGACATACAAACATACAGACATACATACATACAGACATACATACATACATACATACAAACATACAGACATACATACATACTCACATACTCCAGGGAAACGTCATAGCTGCATGCAGGAGGAGCGTGAAGACATGCTGCCGGCGTCCCTGGAGTATGTGAGTATGTATGTATGTCTGTATGTTTGTATGTATGTCTGTATGTATGTTTGTATGTATGTCTGTATGTATGTACAGACATTGCAAATCAATGGAGGACAGATCCGGATTACTGGTGTGTCCACACCAAACTGATCCGTCCCCATTGACTTGCATTGGGGGTCATTCCGGATCCGTCTTGGTGCGGATGCCTGGACCGGAGAGCAAACCGCAGCATGCTGCAGTTTGTTCTCCGGTCTGAAGACGGAACGGAATGCTTTCAGGAGCATTCCGTTGTCTTCAGTTCAGTTTTGTCCCCATTGACAACTAATGGGGACAAAACTGAAGCGTTTTTTTCCGGTATTGAGCCCCTATAATGGAACTCAATACCGGAATTGTGAAAGTACCGCTAATGTGAAAGTAGCCTAACAGGTCAGAGAATAAAAATTTTTGCGGGAGTTCTTCTTTAAAGTACACTTTCGGGTTAGAAAAGAGGTGACTCATCCCCTCCAGGATTCCTCTCCACTCTCTGATGACCACTTTACTGCCAGCTGTTTTTTTTAAATTAAATTAGGTACTTCAGTTTCTGAGTTGAAACTAGTTGTGACTCCTTGTAATTGATCCAGAAGCCGATACATCAGAAGCTGTTGTTTGGAGGATGCCTTTACCTGGCAATCGTGGAGGTATGGGATGACAGTCACATCTTGCAGCATTAGGGACCTGCAAGAACTACTGTCATCTTGGTGAAAACTCTGGGCACAGATGAAATGCCTAAGGGCAGGCAACTGAATAAGGCCCAATGCTCACAACTGCATCCGTTTTGTGGTCTGATCCACAAAAAACACAGATACCGCCCGTGTGCGTCCTTCATTTTTGCATTCCAAACATCGTACCTGGTGTTAAAAATGGTGTTAAAAATGCCTGTTCTTGTCCACAAAAATATCTTTTTAGTGGGCCAGTGGAACGGACATATGGATAAAGATAGTACACAGTATGTTGTCTGCATTTTTGTGGCCCCATGAAATAAATAGTTCTGTATCCGATCCACAAACAATGCAAATTGGATGCCGAACACATATACAGTCGTGTTCATGGGGCTTTACAGATTAAGGTTCCATGCTGTTCTCTGGGATGTTTCATTTCTCTGTTGTGGTCACTTCCAAAGTTCTCATACTATGTATCGTTTCTAATAAATGTCTCGCTCTCATGGAGACTCCAGGAGGAAGTCTTGGACATTCAGACACTGCCAGCAGGGGCGTAGCTAAAGGCTCATGGGCCCTGGTGTAAGAGTTTAGCTTGGGCCCCCCCTCCCCTTAGTGTTCTGTGTGTCTTCTTATATGGCACAAGGGTCTTTGGACCCCCTCAGGCTCCTGGGCCCGGTAGCAACTGCTACCTCTGCACCCCCTACAGCTACGCCCCTGACTGCCAGGAATGCCAGCAACCTTAGCCTCTGATGTCTTAACTACCTGTTCATCACATAGGCTTTATTCTCTGCAAAATGAAATTAGTGATATTTTTTGTCTTGGTTTTAAAGTGTTTGTTGTTTCATTTTTTTTATCCCCTAATTGTATAGTACACCCTGCTGTATAAGTGTTTTTGAGCTTTAAACTTTGATCATTTTCAGTTTTACCTGCTAATAACTCCCAGAAATGCATGCTGCTTTCCTATTCAGCAGCCCTCATTTCAGAGTGTTGCCATGTGCAGGTCGTCTCTAAACAAGAGACGGATCGGCACTGAGTGCCTGGTGCTGGGCTGAGGCAGAAAGTGGAAGGGGGAGGGATGCTTTACAGGCTGATATCTCCGGAATGGTAGAAACTAAAAACATGCAACTTGGCTTGTTTGAAAGATGAGAGTCCAGGCCTTGAGTCACCAAAGACCATTAGCTCTATTCCAAGCAACAGATGAGAAATCACTGTTAGAAATCGAGTCCGGAAGAATTGTGAATAAAATCTGCTTATACTTTCATTTTCAGCTTCATTCACAGCATTCTGATTTCTATGAGTGATATCTCCCTTTGTACTGAACAGATTTATGTCATTTTGGTATTGCTTTAAAACCTGAAATGTCAGAAAATACAAAGCCCATATTTCTAGCTGGTACCAAACCAGAGATATGAGCAGCTAAAGCAGCCCCCCCACATCAGTGTGAAAGATAATGAGGGACAAGTGACTATTAAGAGGTTAATACAAATGCTTACTGAGTTCATGTAACTGCAGGGCTTGTCTCTGGTTAGCTGTATGTGAGAGGATACACACTGCTCTGGGGTCACTTCCCATAAGCCTTTGCTAGTTCATGTGAGGAAAGCAAAGGCTTATGGGAAGTGAGGGAAATACAAGATGGCCTCAAGGACCTGGCAAAGATCACCACAGGAAGAGCAGCAGAGGCCATCTTAGGAAGAAGCTGAAATAGAGGCACAGAGAAATAGGGTTGCTAAAGGCTGAATACAGACATCAGAAAGGTAAAATTAACTGAAAAATACAGCTTCATGAATATCTGCCCTTCAGCATCACATATGTTAGGAATTTCATTTATGGTAGTGAAACAGCAGTTATACGTTAAGATTAGAGATGAGCGAACGTGCTCGTTACGAGAACTGTAGCGCTTGGCTCCCCTGCGCAATGCCCGCGGGCACTGCGGATCCGTCCTCAGCTGTGTGTAAGTCAATGGGGACGGATTGATTTGGTATGACACTCATACCAAAAGGATCCGTCCTCCTCACCCGACTAAAAGTCAGTGGGGACGGATCCGTTTGGTATGAGTGTCATACCAAATGCATCCGTCCCCATTGACTTACATGCAGCTAAGGACGGATCCGCAATGCCTGTGGGCATTCGTTCGCAGGGAAGCCAAGCGCTACAGTGCTCGTAACGAGCACGTTCGCTCATCTCTAGTTAAGATAATTGACTTCTATGTCTGCAGCCTCCCAAGCCTGAAGAGGTCCAGCCTTTCCAAAGTGGGAAGTTAAAGGGGTTCTGCAGTTGTTTAAAACTGATGATCTATCCTCTGGATAGATCATCATCATCTGATCGTCGGGGTTCCGACACCCGGGACCCCTGCCGATCAGCTGTTTGAGAAGGCAGCGGCAAAAGGTATCACTGGACTGGGCGGGGCTAAGCTCTGTTCACATGAATGGAGCTTAACCCCGCCCAGGCCAGTGATAGTAGTCATGACGTCACTGGGTCTGAGGAAAACACAGAGAAACAAACAGCTGATCGGCAGGGGTCCCGGGTGTCGGACCCCCGACGATTAGATGCTGATGATCTATCCAGAGGATAGATCATCAGTTTTAAACAACTGCAGAACCCCTTTAAGCAGGGTTGATTTGGGGTCTGGATGGGAGACCTATGCCTCTACTCAGCAGGCGCTGTACCTAAAGGCTATCTGCTAATTCTTCTTCTGTGCAAGTGTATACCTCATCTGTATCAGTGAAAAAAGATTTCTGGCAATCCAAACTCCTTACGAATGCTACATCATGCACAAAGACAGACTGCATAATTTAGGATTGCACAAAAATATGCAGCATAAACCTAAATGTGACAGAATGTTCTACTTTCCAAGAACTGAGGTGTGTTTCCTGGTCATACAGTACAGGATGAATTATTGCAGAAGGCAAATTCTTATGTTTCACCTTTGGCAGCATGTATATAGCCCTCACATCTATTTCTGTGACAAGGACACTACAAATCTGGTTGAGCTAGTTATGTCAAGAGTGGATGCCTTGGGGCGAGCTCCTAAAAAACTTATCTTTTCTAAAGTCCATATCAGGGATCCTCTTGACACTCCAATGATCATTGTAAAATTTTCCTCTAGATTCAATTTCTTGGCACTAATTAATGATTCCAGAAGAGCTATTTGGATCAAACAGTGGCCTGCCAATGTATCATTCAAGACCCATTTTTTGCAATCTGCTGCTTCACCCAGATTAATTTGTTGCTTCCCAAACTTTTAGAACCTCTGATCAATGTTAATGGAGTCAAGTTCAGACACTAAGAAGAATGCCCTGTTATATACTGTACTTCCATGTGCAAAAAGAATATCTTCTATGTTCAGGCAGATCTTTGATATCAGAAATATGGGGTTTCAGATGGAGCCCTGTGTGGTCCAGGGCTCCATCAAACACTTGTATCTCCTCAAAAATAAGAAAAATATTAACACTAAAGTTCGGAGAGATTCCCTCCAGATGCCTTTTCCTCTAACATAATCGGCTGTGTACTTTGAAATATACAATATCTAGGCATTTTAATAGGCCACTGTACTGTGCGTTCTCTTGCTAAATTATCTCACATACCTGGTGTAAATACCCACCGTCTGTTCAGTTACTACACGGCTTTGTACTTTGAAATATACAATATCTAGGCATTTTAATAGGCCACTGTACTGTGCGTTCTCTTGCTAAATTATCTCACATACCTGGTGTTAATACCCACCGTCTGTTCAGTTAGTACACGGCTGTGTACTTTGAAATATACAATATCTAGGCATTTTAATAGGCCACTGTACTGTGCGTTCTCTTGCTAAATTATCTCACATACCTGGTGTAAATACCCACCGTCTGTTCAGTTACTACACGGCTTTGTACTTTGAAATATACAATATCTAGGCATTTTAATAGGCCACTGTACTGTGCGTTCTCTTGCTAAATTATCTCACATACCTGGTGTTAATACCCACCGTCTGTTCAGTTACTACACGGCTGTGTACTTTGAAATATACAATATCTAGGCATTTTAATAGGCCACTGTACTGTGCGTTCTCTTGTTAAATTATCTCACATACCTGGTGTAAATACCCACCGTCTGTTCAGTTACTACACGGCTGTGTACTTTGAAATATACAATATCTAGGCATTTTAATAGGCCACTGTACTGTGCGTTCTCTTGTTAAATTATCTCACATACCTGGTGTAAATACCCACCGTCTGTTCAGTTACTACACGGCTTTGTACTTTGAAATATACAATATCTAGGCCATTTAATAGGCCACTGTACTGTGCGTTCTCTTGTTAAATTATCTCACATACCTGGTGTAAATACCCACCGTCTGTTCAGTTACTACACGGCTTTGTACTTTGAAATATACAATATCTAGGCCATTTAATAGGCCACTGTACTGTGCGTTTTCTTGTTAAATTATCTCACATACCTGGTGTACATACCCACCGTCTGTTCAGTTACTACACGGCTTTGTACTTTGAAATATACAATATCTAGGCATTTTAATAGGCCACTGTACTGTGCGTTCTCTTGCTAAATTATCTCACATACCTGGTGTAAATACCCACCGTCTGTTCAGTTACTACACGGCTTTGTACTTTGAAATATACAATATCTAGGCCATTTAATAGGCCACTGTACTGTGCGTTTTCTTGTTAAATTATCTCACATACCTGGTGTACATACCCACCGTCTGTTCAGTTACTACACGGCTTTGTACTTTGAAATATACAATATCTAGGCATTTTAATAGGCCACTGTACTGTGCGTTCTCTTGCTAAATTATCTCACATACCTGGTGTAAATACCCACCGTCTGTTCAGTTTACTACACGGCTTTGTACTTTGAAATATACAATATCTAGGCATTTTAATAGGCCACTGTACTGTGCGTTCTCTTGCTAAATTATCTCACATACCTGGTGTAAATACCCACCGTCTGTTCAGTTACTACACGGCTTTGTACTTTGAAATATACAATATCTAGGCATTTTAATAGGCCACTGTACTGTGCGTTCTCTTGCTAAATTATCTCACATACCTGGTGTAAATACCCACCGTCTGTTCAGTTACTACACGGCTGTGTACTTTGAAATATACAATATCTAGGCATTTTAATAGGCCACTGTACTGTGCGTTCTCTTGTTAAATTATCTCACATACCTGGTGTAAATACCCACCGTCTGTTCAGTTACTACACGGCTGTGTACTTTGAAATATACAATATCTAGGCATTTTAATAGGCCACTGTACTGTGCGTTCTCTTGTTAAATTATCTCACATACCTGGTGTAAATACCCACCGTCTGTTCAGTTACTACACGGCTTTGTACTTTGAAATATACAATATCTAGGCCATTTAATAGGCCACTGTACTGTGCGTTCTCTTGTTAAATTATCTCACATACCTGGTGTAAATACCCACCGTCTGTTCAGTTACTACACGGCTTTGTACTTTGAAATATACAATATCTAGGCCATTTAATAGGCCACTGTACTGTGCGTTTTCTTGTTAAATTATCTCACATACCTGGTGTACATACCCACCGTCTGTTCAGTTACTACACGGCTTTGTACTTTGAAATATACAATATCTAGGCATTTTAATAGGCCACTGTACTGTGCGTTCTCTTGCTAAATTATCTCACATACCTGGTGTAAATACCCACCGTCTGTTCAGTTACTACACGGCTTTGTACTTTGAAATATACAATATCTAGGCATTTTAATAGGCCACTGTACTGTGCGTTCTCTTGCTAAATTATCTCACATACCTGGTGTAAATACCCACCGTCTGTTCAGTTACTACACGGCTTTGTACTTTGAAATATACAATATCTAGGCATTTTAATAGGCCACTGTACTGTGCGTTCTCTTGTTAAATTATCTCACATACCTGGTGTAAATACCCCACCGTCTGTTCAGTTAGTACACGGCTGTGTACTTTGAAATATACAATATCTAGGCCTTTTAATAGGCCACTGTACTGTGCGTTCTCTTGCTAAAGTATTTCACATACCTAATTATATACCCAAATATTGTATTTGCAACAAAAAAAAATAAAATGCGGAGGGGGGCTAGCGGAATAGGACGTGGACGTGGACGAGGACGGGGGCGCGGAAATGCTGTTGGGGGCCTTGTTGAAGCCAGTGGGGATACAATGTGTGCTGGTGAGGATCAGCCAGGATCCCGCTCATCCAGAATCCCTGCCTTTATGGGACAGTTAAGCAGGGGGCGGGTTACACCGCTGTTGAGGCCTGAGCAGGTTGAACAGGTGGTGCAATGGATAGCCGATAGCGCTTCCACACAGTTGTCCACCAGCCAGTCATCCACACAGTCTCACTCTGACCCTCCTTCCTCCACACCTGGCCAACAGAGTCATCCCACCCTTGACCCCTCCCAGGAGCTCTTTTCGGGTCCTTTTTCAGATGTGCCGGAAGAATCCCAGGAGCTAGCAGAGGAATTTGTTTGTAGTGATGCCCAAACACTGGAGTTTTCGCCATCTCCTGCTGATGTGGACCCTGAGCCAGCATCTGTTATCATGAGCGATGATGATGATGAGACGCAGTTGCCATCAAGGGAGGCTGTTGGAATGTCCAGTGGGCAGGAGGAGGAGCAGAGTGAGGAAGTGGAAGAGGAGCTGGTGGATGACGAAATGACCGACCCCACTTGGCCAGGGGTGATGTCCAGCGAGGAAAGCAGTGGAGAGGTGGTGGTCTGCGCAGCACCGAAAAAGGCAGCAAGAGGCAGAGGGATGTCCACAGGCAGAGGGATGTCCACAGGCAGAGGGATGTCCACAGGCAGAGGCATGTCCACAGGCAGAGGGATGTCCACAGGCAGAGGGATGGCCACAGGCAGAGGGATGGCCACAGGCAGAGGGATGGCCACAGGCAGAGGACAGTTCAGACAGAGAAGTGAGGCCACAGCCAGCAGGGCCGAAGCTGTTCCCGCCAGCGGCCAGTCGCGCGAAGCTCCCCCATCGAGGCCTCGTACTTCTGTGGTGTGGAGATATTTTAATGTTTGTGCGGATGACAAACTGAGCGCGGTTTGCACACTCTGCCACTCAAAACTGAGTAGGGGCTCTGAGAAGAGCAATCTGACCACCTCAGGCATGCGGCGTCACTTGGAATTCAAGCACTGGGCTGAGTGGGAGAGAGCAAACGCAATACAAACTGCGCCCGGTCTTGCTGCCACTGCCTCTTCCCCTTTGTTGTGTGCTGCCACTGCGGTCCAGACCTCCAGCCAGGACACCTCCACATCTGCCTCTGCCTCTGCCTCTGCTACTTTGGGGCCTTCTCCTTCAGCCTCCCCTTCCCCCGCCCCTTCCCCCGCCTCTTCGCCTGCACCTTCACACTCCTCGTCCCAACAACTGTCCATCTCGCAGGCGTTCGACCGCAGGCGGAAGTACGCCTCGAGTCACCCCCAAGCCCAAGCCTTAAACTGCCACATCTCCAAACTGCTGGCCCTGGAGATGTTGCCGTTTAGGCTTGTGGAGACGCAGGCCTTCCGCGACCTGATGGCGGCTGCCGCACCTCGCTATTCCGTCCCTAGCCGCCACTACTTTTCCCGGAGTGCCGTCCCCGCCCTGCACCAGCACGTGTCGCGTAACATCAGGCGGGCCCTGAGGTACGCAGTCAGCGCAAAGGTCCACTTGACCACCGACTCATGGACAAGCGCTTGCGGCCAGGGACGATACATTTCTCTGACGGCACACTGGGTGAATGTAGTGGAGGCGGGGACGGGGTCGCAAACAGAGACGGCCTACCTACCACCCCGCCCAAGATTGCCAGCATGGGTTCTGATAAACCCCCCTCCTCCTCCTCCTCCTCCTCCTCCTCCTCCTGTGCCTTAACATCTCCCTCAGCCGCTAGCTGGAAGCGTTGCAGCACTGGCGCGGGGAGACGTCAGCAGGCCGGTGCTAAAGCTCATCAGCTTGGGCGACAGGAAGCACAGCGCCCCAGAGGTGAGGGACGCCATATTGCAGCAGACGGAGATGTGGCTGTCGCCGCTGCAGCTAGGACCAGGCATGGTCGTGTGCGATAACGGCCGTAACCTGGTGGCGGCTCTGGAGCTTGCCGAACTCAATCACGTACCATGCCTGGCCCACGTTTTTAATCTGGTAGTCCAAAAATTTCTGAAGACTTACCC